>LPNX010173975.1:53281-68281 GCA_001517045.1 Pseudotsuga menziesii | reverse complement strand
ATCAAACAAAATGTTAACATGAGCATTCCATGTGAAGTTGATTATGGATACTTTTTTTTTCAAGTGAAGTCCATTGAGCTAGTTGTTGAGAAGTATTTTCACCAGCCAACGATAGTAAACAATTAATTGTTCCACCCACAAGCTAGACTATGATGCCACCAAGGTAAAGGAAGCTTGTACGAGGATATACTCTCACTTAGCCCATTTCATTTCTCTCATCACAAAGCCAATATTATCATTGCTAAGCACTCCAAGAACTCATCCAACCATTAGTCTACCGTGACACTCTCTTCTCTTTCACAAAATAATTAGGATTATCTTCCCATTATTTTCTCCACAATCCCTTAGGGATTTTCTTCCCTTCAAGTGTAGAGGAAAAGAGTCCAAGGCTATTGAATTCCTACTTTGAATGACCTAGAGGAGATCATTTGGCTCAAAATGTCTACCAGTAGCACTAACAGGGTTATATATTTTAATGGTGATTTATTCGGTTGTTGTGGACCTTTCAAACATGGTTCTTTAAAAAATATAATTTCTTAGTAGCAAGTACCAACCTTCCCATAGGATCTTACCATCTATATTTCCATTGGGTTCTCTCCACATTTGTAGGCATAACAACTATAGCTTCATACAAGTTCATCCATGAAAAAAGAGAGGAAGAAAATTCAAATGGGAGGATGGAGAATGCTCATGGGAGAGGAAAGCTACCAATTCGAATGAAAATCATCCATGAATAAAGGTGAATAATGGTTTCCTCCAAGAGTTGCATAAGACAAGTGTGACCTTGCTAAGAAGCATGCAGAAACCTCCAGAGGACTTCCCAAGAAAAATATTAATGGGAAATAGCTATAAAGAAACATGGGCAAGGGAAGTTGTACTTCAAAGGACGAACAATTAGTTGTATCACTCATGCACCGCATTTCCTATTTCCCTTTGAGGGTACCATGGTCCCCTTGTTGCTTCACAAGAAAAATTTTGTTAAATATTAAACTATTATGTAATTCCATTTTATTCATGATTTTACATAATATAAGCACCCCATGGAAACATAAAAACTACACCATAATCATAGCTGGCCACAATGGAACTCATACATATTAACTAGTTAGGCCTTGGCCTTGAGTTAAGCACTAGTAATATTTGCATTTCCTTTATATTAATTTCACATAGTTTATCATGCATGGATTGAATCCCAAAACATAACCTCATCATTTAAATAATACATGATTTAATGTATTATATCCCGTGGGTTTAAATTGAGGTTTTATAATCCATAAGAATAGTTGGTTTTCTTATAGGAATGAGACTTACTCACCTAAAGGTCTCACAACATAAATACCCTTTATGCGGTTGGGTTGATATCCTTAAACTCCTATTTGGTTATTTCTTCAACTATGCCTAAGAATGTGTCGACTTATTTGTGGATATATTTTACTAGCTTTCATCTAATGGAAAATAATCTACCTTGGATAGTAGAATTTTAGGTTTCGTGATAGGTCATGAGAGAGAAAATCATCTCTTTTATTTACAAGAAAAGGAATCATGTATTATTTAATGACACATAACATGCTAGAAGCTTATATTATAAGAGTTGCATTTTGTCATAATAGCGACAATAAGGCACTTTCGTCACAAGAGGGGTGGAGTATAATTTTACGTCGCAATAGCGACGTTTTATTTTTGTGGAAATAGTGACAATAAAGAAATTTTGTTGCAAGAGCGATGGAGCATGACATTACGTCGCAATAGCGACGTTTGATTTTTGTTGCAATAGCGAAAAAATTCAACTGTCATCACAATAGTGATGAACGTCGAGATATTTTTCAAACTTTTCAACAAATTAAAACTATTTTTCCATGAAAACAATGATTTTAATTGTTTCGTTGCAAACTTTCATGGGACTTTTGACCCATATGTAGTAGTGCTAGTTTATATTATAAATTTTTTAAATCAGTAGGGTATGATGAGAAGGACTGTAGAGCATTCCAGTTGCTGCAAGAGAAAATGTTCAACACCTATTTAATGAAAAATGAAGAGCATATGCAAGCTGAGCGGTCTGAAGCTCAATATTCTCAACCCTAGTATCCATAGAATCAATACCCGCAGCAACAATACCCTCAACCCAGTGGGGTGGGAATTTTAGAAGTCAAGGGAAATGAGGAGGATTTGGTCATGGAAGATGCCAAATCATATGTTATAATTGTGGGAAACCAGGACATTTTTCTAGGGAATGTGTAAGCCCTACAAAGACATGTTCATATTGAAAATATTTTGATCATACCATCAAACAGTGTCCGTAGTTAATTGCGAAGTGGCAAGCTAGAAATGTGGGAAATCCAAACCCTTTGCAAAATCTCAATCTGAACCCCAACCAGAATATTCAAAAGATATTGACATTTTGTTTTATTATTACAATCTATGTCATCATTGTTTTCTTTACAATTGATATTGACATTGTGATTGTTAATATCATATTAATCTTTCATATCCTTGGCTTCTACCTCTTTTGTTTCATTGTCTTTGTTATCGTCTTCCTTAACAAGTCCTTGTTCTGGAGTTTCACTAGAAAATTTTATAGATTTTTAAGTTGGTGTATTAATGTGCCTTACTTCCCTACCTTGTAAGAAGCCGCAACAAAATTATTGTAGACATACATATTTTTAACTGAGTATCATATTTTGAGGTTTGTACTTGGGGTGTCTTTTGTCTTTTTTTATTCCTCCCGGATTCTAGTGGCCTAAATATTTTGTGAAGAGGAATCATAAGGAGGTGATCATTGTGTCTACCCTTCATTTTCTATTGAAGTAGAAACTTGGTACTCTTCCCTACTTGAATATTTAGGAGTTATCACCATACATTTTTCCTCTTTACTTAGGAAATTGGGACTCGCAGTTTCTTCTTCTATTGTTGTACAAATGCAGTTTCCATATTTCGCTCGCTTGAGACATTGGAGACCATAACCACTTCTTCATAAGCTTCTTCGTCATTTTTTCTCAACATTGGATCGGTTTAAGCAATAAATTCTTCAGGGTCTAATATTGCTACAAATTCTTTCTTGATTCCATCCTCTTCTGTCGTGGGTGCAAAATCAGTTTCCAACTCTTCCTTTTTTGGAAACTCAGGGGGCATAACTGCTTCTGCTATCGTAGTTGTCATAGCAGTTTCCTAGTTTCTCTCGCTTGAGAAGTGAGATGTCGTAGCTGCTTCTTCTTTATAGGCTTCTTCATCATTTTCTCTCAGCATTGCCTCGGTTTAAGAAATAATTGGGGTATGGTCTTGCTACAATTTCTTCCTTGATTCCATCTTCATCAATCGTTTCTTATTGGTTGGTTTCTTGATTATTTTCAGTTTCACTTTCTTTTTTATGTTTTTGTTTCAAATTCTTTTTTATTAGTCCCTTCATAATTTTAAATTTTTCTTCATATTTTTCCCACTTTTTGTTTAATTTCTCGATTCATTCAAGAATTTTATCCAGGGATGATGACGTTCTATCTCCAAAGACTTGAGAATTTGAAAAAAAATTTAACAATAATAATTATTAAAAGTTAACAATAATAATAATAATAATATGCATATATAAGTTTTTTTCCAAAGTAAATATAATAATTGTTATTATTTCACTTGGGTCAGAATGAGATTGGGAAAAACTTATAACAATAATAATAATAATAATGTTTTAATAATAATAATTTTATTATTATTATTATTTAAAGTAGATCAATTTAGTGTTTCAAACCATAGTTTAATGGTAAATGGCGTAGATTGGTTGATGTGAATTGCTAGCAGGTGAAATCGCTTGGAGAAGGAATCCTTGGTAGAATGGAGAGGAGTCGAGTGGAGGTGGATGTCTAGGCATACAATGATGAAGGAAGAAGACTACAGGTATGGATGGAGACACGCGGGTGGTGTGGAGAGAATGTGATCGAGCAATGGAGAATGAAGGTGGTAGCGTTGGGAGATGGAGTGGTAGGTGTGGACTCATCGTGGGATGGAATATGGAGGAGGTTGCAGGTGCAGTGATGAGGATGCATGAAAGGGAATAGCGAGGAGGAGGACACATTCGTTGTGTTGGAGGGGCGTTTGAATGTTACAAATGGTGGGCAGGAGTATGGATGCATGGATAATGGGTGATGGCAGAGGTGTGGAGTTTTTTAGTACTTAAACAGGAAGAGGTGTGCATAGGAGAGGGGATTCTAGTTATGAGTGTGATGAGGATTGTGGGAATGAGAAGAGTGGAGAGGGTATGGTGTAGAGAGAAGAATATGGGATTGGAGTGATGTATGGGAATGAAAGGTGTTGAGAGAATAAGATGGGAGCAGTGGTATTGCATAGGAGAGGAAGTGGTGTTGTGTGTGAGTGATTGGAGTACTGGGTATTAGAATTATTGTGTCATTATATCTTCAGGAAATGAGTGCAATCATATTATTAATTATTAGTAGTGAAGAGGAATGAAAAATATACACTGAACAAATCAAATCTCATAGGAAACATACAAGTATTTCTCATATAATTATAGTATAAACTTCATTATAGTATTTGGTGTTAAAATGGTGTTACATAAGGAGGAATTTGAATCATTAGGGATGAACTCGAATCCACCAACTGAATCTAATTGTATATGACTGCATGGCTAACTAAATATTTCTAAATCACTATCAGAGTTCAACTGGATAACTCCATATGTCTAATATAGTCTCTAAATCAGTTACAATCAATCAAACCAGTCTAATTGTAGTGGTAGGTGAGAAGTAGGTGAGAATTGGTGCCTTCCCACATGCCGCCATGCATAACTAGCGCTAACTGAACTTAAGGATATCTAATTGAATGTAAATGAAGCATAAATAAGCTTAACTAGTTACCAACTGCCAACAACTTAAGGAGGTTGGTGTCGGCACTCCCATTGGCTCCTAAAATGTAGGGATTGGTTTAGGATGCCCCTAAACTAATGCATGAAAGTGCAGTCAGTATCAGTTAGCCTTTATCGATGTTCCCCACACTCCAGTTACTAGTACATGTGGACCCATTAGGCTAAGTGGACCCAATAATAATTAAATGACTCCTAAGTTTGGAAAATATAATCTAATAGACAGTTTGGATAAGGGAGGATTATAAATCCTAACACCCCCCCTGAATCCTAAATTGGACAAATGTGGGCCCTGGAAACAAGGCCAAAAGTCGCCCATATACAATCTAAAAGATAAAAAATATATATATCCTTAATAAAATGAGGAAATAGGAGAAAACCCAATGGGAAAACTCCCCTTCAAGATAAGCAGGAATAGGAAAATAGAAGCTATTTTTATAAGAAAAGAAGTTTCCTCCTTAGAAAATAACTTGCAGAAACTCTGCTGCAAATTTGCAGCTCTATGCAGCAGTATGGTTCTTTTGTGCAACAACATCCTGAATATGTGCATGTGAACCTCTCCAAAATAATGGCTATGTCTCGAGGAATTTTCCTCTTTGGAAGAAGAAGAATATGCTCAACTAAATAAGAAAAATAGACAGTTGCTTGATGAAAACTAGACCCATGTAGAGCAACTGAAATCAACTGATAAGAGAGCAAAAGTGCTTGAGAATTAGAACCATGTGAGGAACACCCAAGAAACTGATATATTGCATCCTTGAACATTGAACCATGTGAGTTAAAATCAACCCCAAGTGTTAAGAGCAAGTGTCCAAGCAAATGCAGAATGTCTCCATCTTTACTAGTTATGTGAGGAGATGAGCATGTGATAAAATAGATAGGTAGAGAAGCCATGGGACTATGGAGAGAGAATGATTGAGCTCCATAATATGATATAGATGTTGATGAAATTGTCATTGATGCCAACATGGACTTGCAATGGCCCCACGGGATGTCATTGATGCCACCAAGTCCCAACTGCAGTACCTTGATCCCTTACAACATGGGTTTGTGCCTTGAAGCACCTTGTACCCAGTTGACAAGGTCCCTGTACCCACAAGCTTGGATCTTGAAGCCACCATCTTGCTGAAGACATTGAGTAACCTGGAAATGGTCTTGAAGCCTTGATGGACATTGTAGAAACCCTAGATGGGTTAGAGAAGCATTAATGACCCATTTTGTGGTCATTCATGCTATGATGATGTCATGGTACCCTAGGAGAAACCAAGCTACCCCACAAGTGATATCATGCTAGATCATGTGGTTGAGGCGGTTAAAGAAGATCATGAATCCCCTTGCTTGATGAAGAAGCTCTTGAAACCCTTGGAGAAGTCTTGGTTGACATGAAGAAGCCTTTGGACCCACATTTGTTGGGTTAATGGTCCTTGAACCCTTGAAGGAGATAATATGGTTACACCATTTCATGTGATGGTTTGGGTCTTGAACCCACACACCATGGTGGATTGAATGTGTATGGAAGCCCTAGTGGCTTAATGGCACCCTTTTGATGCTAATGTATGAAGGACACCCTTACTTATGGTAAGGAGTGGTTGTGGAACAAATAAAATGACAAAACATGGTGACCATTAAAATGGTAAAGTTATGTGTCCACACAAAATAAAAATAATTCAAATAGAAGTCGGCTCAGTCAATTTTTTTTAATAAAAATAAAATTATTTTTTATTACATGTCGGCTCAATGAAAAAACAATATTAATAACCCATCGAAACTTCATTTTATACACACAAATTTTTTGGATTAGCTATGCAATTTCAGAGGTCGGACTACTGCAATTTCGGAGGTTAGACTACTGCAATTTTGGAGGTACAGACTGAGGCAAATTTCGGAGGTGCAGACAGAGGCAATTTTGGAGGTGCAGACTGGGGCAATTTTGGAGGTACAGAATGAGGCAAATTTCGGAGGTGCAGACTGAGGCAATTTCGAAGGTACAAACTGAGGCGATTTCAGAGGTGCAGACTGAGGCAATTTCGTGGGAGCTCTGAGGAATTTCGGACAGCCTACTGAGGAAAAATTCATGGAGCAGTTGTTGGGTTCAAGAAGGATGATCTCTCTCTGATTTTCGGACTGTTCTTGAGGTAAAATTTTGCAGCAGTTTGTTTTTCTTTTGTTTTTTTATGATGAACTAATTTATTGGCAACAAAAAATTCGGTGGAGTTAGAGTTTCTCTGTAATTTTTCGTGGACTGATGCTGCCTCAGTGCCAAGGGTTATAGCAGGAGAAGGCAACAACAACTAAGTGAAAATAGTCCCTAATTCGCAGCAGCAAGTTGACTAAGTGTTGGAAGTTTTTCCACACTTTACAGTCTGAATTTTTGGTGAAAACAGTGCTGAATTTGCAGCAGCAAGTTGACTGTGTAGAAGGAGCACTTTCAGTGGTGAACAGTGACTGAGGCAACCTCCTGAAATTTTATTTATTTTTCAGTTGGAGACTATTTTTTGGGGGGTATTTTTCCTTGTTCTAAAGCTTGGAAATGAGGGAGTAGTCGAGGGTTTCCACAACTCAATTTTTGCAGCAGTATTGACTAAGGTTCAATGATCCAATACTTTGCAGCAGAAGCAAGTTCTTGGTGAGTTTTGACTGAGGCATATTGTTGCCTTAGAAATGACCTAGGAACAGACCCGAACTTGGATAGAAAAAGGGCTCATTGACTGAGTCTCAGCCTCAGGTGAAGGAGCAGGGAATACAACAGAGAAGCTATCTTTTTCCAGCAGAGAAGTTGTCCTTTTAGCTACCATTTTTTTTGTTAGCCTTATTCTATTTTTTTTTCTTGTGGAGTGTTGGAGTCAATGGATAATGGAAATCTTTGAGAAATTTCAAACTTGTGCGGAGTGAACCAAACCCTTGTTCTTCGCTTCCCTATATGAACAATCACAAGACAGTTTTCATGGTGGTCTGAGTTTTGCAGGCTGTTGATGATGGTGCATGTAAACTTCAGAATTGATGCACATGAATAGTCCCATTACTACTACAGTCCAAGTCTTGGTTAGTAATGCATTAACAAGGTATGTAAACAGTGAATGACAAGTTATGTTAGAGTCTACCCTAAACATAGCTGCAGTAGCAGCAATCTATGTGGAGGCATTTAAATAAACAACCAGTGTACAGTAAATCCTTCTTGTAGCCCTGAAGCAGACCAAACTCAGACACAAGTCAGTATTGAAGCTTTGTGACTCAGATAAAAGGTAGTAGCAAAATATGTCAATCAGATGGATTGCAAACAATGAGTTTCAGAGCAGACTTGAGGGATGATCCTATAGCGGCCTATGACAGAGCTTGAAGGAACTTATTGACTGTGCCTAGAGAAAATGTGATTGGGTTCCATGAGCAGATCTTTTGATGATTGGGCATGAGTTCATGAGCAGTGAATACGTTAGACAAAGCACTTGATAAATTTGAGAAGGGAATGTGATGATATGTAAGTGAAGTTAATGATGCAGTGATGATGTTCAATAGTCTTCATTTTAGCCTTACGTATTTCCTGAAGCGGCCTGTGTTTACATTGTTCACTGTGCAAAGATTGAAAGGAAATCAATTCCTTCTTGTAAATATGCCTGATGACTTTTATGAAGTCTCTGTAAAGTCTTTTACAGAACTTACACAAGAAGTATGAAGAGTGATGATTAAGAATGATCTATTTGTCATGCCTAGTTTTGTAAGTACCTTGTAGCTCTCTGATTTTGGTATAGTGAAGCTGCTTATGACAGGGTGTTAAGGTTTATCTTTGAAGCATTACCTAACCACTTTGGAGTGCAAGCTTTGGGAATATTCAAGGATGAATTTTGACAGTCAAAGGGTTGTGGTTGTGAGGCTTAAGTTCTATCCTAAACCATTAGTTCAAGGTTACATTATTTTATATTTTTAAAGATGTTTAGATAAGGCTTAAAGGGTTGTTGGTTCAGAATTGGTATTCCTGAGTTTAAGTGGAAAGTTGAAGAATGCTTTGACTGATATAAAGATATGTAACAAAGTTGAGTTTGCTGCACCTGCTTGATTTGAAGAAGATTTTTGAAGAATCAAAACAGGGCTGAAACAGGACTACTTGTTTGTGTAAGAATTGATGATATAGTGCTGATTAAGGACAGTCTTTTATAGGACTGTTTGGAAGTCTATTGGATAGGCAAGACAGAAATGATGCCTATACCCATCATACATAGGATGATGCCCTAGTTCCAGTTACACAAACAGTAATGAATATGCAAGAAGTATTTGTGATGTGCAAGAATTGATGGACATAATGATATGCTGATAGGACAGCAGTGCTTGTGATGAACAAATTGATACGATGTGTATGTACAGCAGTAAGAAAGGATGATTGTATGATACTGACAACAATTTTATGGACATAATGATGTATTCATGGTTATGGTCAGAAGGATGTGCTTGTAGATAGGGGTAGAATGATGATGAACAACTGATGATAGGACTGAGACAATATGTTGATGCTGATTGAAGAGGTGCTAGAGATAAGTGCTGGTGTGATGTGACAGTGATGAAATGTGTTCAGACAGTGAACTTAAATTGTAAATGCAAACTTGACTTGCTTTTGAGGTTAGGATACCTCAAACCCTTCTTAGCAGGGTCTAAGAATACCAGGCAGGGTCCTGTATGCAGAGTAGGTGCTCTACATGTCAGTAGGTGCTGATTTTACCTCACGGTTGTAGCCGGACGAAAACTAATACAAAAAGATTACAAAATTATATGGTGTTGTGTTCTTTTGTGTTATGGTTCTTGATGATTCAAATGCTTATGATATGTGAATGATGAAGTGAAAGATGTTTATGAAATGATTATGCAATGATGAATTAGTAGTTAATTGTGACAATTTAAGAAAAGTTCTAAAATTGCTTTACACTGATTCACCCCAACTCTCAGTGTCTAAAAATTGGTATCAAAGCCAGCCTTCGTCACAAGCCTAGCAAGCTTGAAGGAGATCCTTAGACACAATGGAGGAAAAGAAAGAGTCATCAAGGAATGACGTGCCTATACTTGATATTACAGATTATTTCAGTTGGAGGAGCAAAATTAAGGCTTATCTGAAGAATTTTGGTATTTGGGAAATTGTTATCAATCCACCTGCTCCATCAAACAAGAAAGGAAAATCAACTGCACAGAAGGAAGAAAAGAAGGACAACACTACAGCCTTGAAGTTCCTCATGGATGGACTTCCTAGCTCAGTGAAGGAAAGTGTAGGAGAGTACAATTCAGTAAAATCCTTATGGTTCAAGTTGGAGAGTGAGTATCAGAAGGCAAGACCAGAACTTGAAAAGACAGATCAAGAATCAGAAGACAAGCCCCCAGAAGAGCTCAATCAAGAAGAAGACAAACAAGAAGAGGACCCTAGTAAAGGTATGGACTCTTGTGATTATACTGATAGCTTGTGTGATGAAATTGAGAAGGTTCTTGCAGAAGATGATGAAGGGCTATCAAAGACTGCACATGAGATACATCTCACGTTGCTAAAATTTGATCTCAGAGCCAATTGGTTCCTAAACACAGTAAATTTGAACCAGAGTGATTTCACGAAGTTCAAAAAGAAAATATTGGACTCCTTGAATGAATATCAGCAAAAGACCATGTCAATGAAAGTGTTACTTGTAAAGCTCAAAGACAAGGACAAAGAGTTGCGGGATCAAATGAAAGACAATGATGCTGAAATTGAACAATTAAAGACTGAATTGATCAATCAAAAGGAAGAATCAGAAAATCCCACCCAAGATCTTGAAGAAACTAGAGAGGTCAATCATGATCTGAAGACTCAGCTGGAGGAAGCCAAGAGGACAAAAGAAATCCTGAAGAGTGAGCTGGAAGAAAAGGAGGAGACAGTCCAGAAGCTGGAAATGGAGGTAGTTGGTATGAAGAAAGGTAAGAAGAACGAAGCCTTGGCCAAGTTCCAGGACAGTTCAATTGTCCTAGATAAGATATTAGATTGCCAAAGATCTCCACTCGACAAAACTGGTCTTGGTTACAAGAACAAACAAAGAAAAATCTGAAAATGACACTTGGTCTCTAAAGACTCCAGAAGCAGGTCCATCAACATCCAAAGCTACTCCCCATGCACCTGCACATGACAACAAGGATTTTGGAAGTTCAAAGATGAAACAAGGAGTTAGGTCTATTCCTCAAAGCAAATTCATAAAAGAAACAACTCCAAGACCCAGGTATGAAAGTGGCTTCAATGGTTATTGTTATTTTTGTTCTAACTTTGGTCATAAGGCTATGGATTGTAGATTCTATGGAAGAAAAAGGGCTGGAAGCCCCAATCACTCAGTTAGGTGTTGGACACATAATCAAGTCGGACATGTTGCTACCACATGTCACACATTGAGATGCTACATCTGCAGTGGGCTTGACCACAAAGCCCAAGAATGTGCAAGTCAAAGAAGTCAGCCAAGAAGGAGTCCTTCATATACATCAGCAAGAAGATTTGAAGATCAGAAGACAAATGCCTACAGTCAGGGATATGCTCAGGCATGGAGAAATGAAGCTGATCAAAGAAGGGTTGGAAGTTCCAACAGCTCAGTCAGGTGTTGGACATGCAACAATGTTGGTTGCATTGCTGCATATTGTCGTATGATGAGGTGTTATAGCTGCAGTGGCCTTGGGCACAAAGCTCAAGATTGTTGGAGTACACGGAAACAACCCTTGAGAAACTTCCTATACAGCTCATCAAGGAAAGCCAATGCAAATGAAGGAACAAATGATCAAAGGATAGATGTCAAGAAGCAAGTATGGATGAGGAAGACCGAGTAGTTCTAGATAGGAGAAGTTGATCAGAGTAGGGAGGATGGCTGCCATATGGCAAGCCAAGTGTAAGGTCTCTCTCAGACCTTAGCAAACCTTGAGTTCATAAGGCTGGAGGATGAACTCAATGAAGAAAGGATGGTTACTCCAAGCATACAGACGGGTCCTAGGATCGTGCATATTGACAGGGGGAGTATTCAGCAGTGATCAGAGATTTCAGACACAGGTATGTGGACACCCTTTTCCATTGATGCCAAAGGGGGAGAGATGAAGACAAAAGGGGAGCATGCTCATAGGGGGAGCATGAGTTGTTGTCATCAATGATAAAGGGGGATATTGTTGATGAAATTGTCATTGATGCCAACATGGACTTGTAGTGGCCCCACGGGATGTCATTAATGCCACCAAGTCCCACCTGCAATACCTTAATCCCTTACAATGTGGGTTTGTGCCTTGAAGCACCTTGTACCAAGTTGACAAGGTCCCTTTACCCATAAGCTTAGATCTTGAAGCCACCATCTTGCTGAAGACATTGAGGAACCTGGAAATGGTCTTGAAGCCTTGATGGACGTTGGAGAAACCCTAGATGGGTTAGAGAAGCATTAATGACCCATTCTTTGGTCATTCATGCTATGATGATGTCATGGTACCCTAGGAGAAACCAATCTACCCTATAGGTGATATCATGCTGGATCATGTGGTTGAGGTGGTTAAAGAAGATCATGAAGCCCCTTGCTTGATGAAGAAGCTCTTGAAACCCTTGGAGAAGTCTTGGTTGACATGAAGAAGCCTTTGGACCCACATTTGTTGGGTTAATGGTCCTTGAACCCTTGAAGGAGATAATATGGTTACAACATTGCATGTGATAGTTTGGGTCTTGAACCCACACACCATGGTGGATTGAATGTGTATGGAAGCCCTGGTGGCTTAATGGCACCTTTTTGATGGTAATGTACGGAGGACACCCTTACTTATGGTAAGGAGTGGTTGTGGAACAAATAAAATGACAAAACATGGTGACCATTAAAATGGTAAAGTTATGTGTCAACAAAAAATAAAAATAATTCAAGTAGAAGTCGGCTCAGTCAATTTTTTTTAATAAAATTAAAATTAAAAAATAAAATTATTTTTTATTACATGTTGGCTCAATGAAAAATCAGTATTAATAACCCATCCAAACTTCATTTTATCCACACAATTTTTTCAAATTAGCTTTGCAATTTCGGAGGTCAGACTACTGCAATTTCGGAGGTACAGACTGAGGAAAATTTTGGAGGTGCAGACTGAGGCAATTTTGGAGGTACAGACTGAGGCAATTTCAGAGGTACAGACTGAGGCAAATTTTGGAGGTGCAGACTGAGGCAATTTCGAAGGTACAGACTGAGGCAATTTCGGAGGTGCAGACTGAGGCAATTTTGTGTGAGCTCTGAGGAATTTCAGACAGCCTACTGAGGCAAAATTCATGGAGCAGCTATTGGGTTGAAGAAGGATGATCTCTCTCTGATTTTTGGACTATTCTTGAGGTAGAATTTTGAAGCAGTTTGTTTTTCTTTTGTTTTTTTATGATGCCCCAACTTATTGGCAACAAAAAATTTAGTGGAGTTAGAGTTGCTCTGCAATTTTTTGTGGACTGAGGCTACCTCAGTGCCAAGGGTTACAGTAGGCGAAGGCAACAACAACTAAGTGAAAACAGTCCCGAATTCGCAGCAGCAAGTTGATTGAGAGTTGGAAGTTTTTCCACACTTTACGATCTGAATATTTGGTGAAAACAGTGTTGAATTTGCAGCAGCAAGTTGACTGTGTAGAAGGAGCACTTTCGGTGGTGAACAGTGACTAAGGAAGCCTCCTGAAATTTTATTTATTTTCTAGTTGGAGAGTATTTTGTTTGGGGTATTTTTCCTTGTTCTAAATCTTGGAAATGAGGGAGCAGTCGAGGGTTTCCACAGCTTAGTTTTTGTAGTAGTATTGGCTGAGGTTCAGTGATCCAATACTTTGTAGCAGAAGCAAGTTCTTGGTGAGTTTTGAATGAGGCATCTTGATGCCTTAGAAATGACCTAGGAACAGACCCGAACTTGGACAACAAAAGGGCTCGTTGACTGAGTCTCATCCTTAGGTGAAGGAGCAGTGAATACAGTAGAGAAGCTGTCTTTTTCCAGCAGAGAAGTTGTCCTTTTAGCCACCATTTTTTTGTTATCCTTATTCTATATTTTTTTCTTGTGGAGTGTTGGAGTCAATGGATAATGGAAATCTTTGAGAAATTTCAAACTTGTGCAGAGTGAACCAAACCCTTGTTCTTCGCTGCCCTATATGAACAGTCACAAGACAGTTTTCATGGTGGTCTGAGTTTTGCATGTAAACTTCAGAATTGGTGCACATGAACAGTCCCATTACTACTACATTCCAAGTCTTGGTTAGTAATGCATTGACAAGGTATGTAAATAGTGAATGACGAGTTATGTTAGATTCTACCCTAAACATAGTCGCAGTAGCAGAAATCTATGTGGAGGCATTTAAATAAACAACCAGTGCACAGTAAAGCCTTCTTGCAGCCCTGAAGTAGACCAAACTCAGACACAAGTCAGACTTTGGCATCTGAAGATCATCTCAATATTGAATCTTTGCCTAGAGAAAATGTGATTGGGTTCCATGAGCAGATCTTTTGATGATTGGGCCTGAGTTCGTGAGCAGTGAATACGTTAGACAAAGCACTTGAGAAAATTGAGAAGGGAATGTGATGATATGTAAGTGAAGTTAATGATGCAGTGATGATGTTCAATACTCTTCATTTCAGCCTTACCTATTTCCTGAAGTAGCCTGTGTTTACATTGTTCACTGTGGAAAGATTGAAAGGAAATCAATTCCTTCTTGTAAAGATGCCTGATGACTTTGATGAAGTCTGTGTAAAGTATTTTACAGAACTTACACAAGAAGTATGAAGAGTGATGATTAAGAATGATCTATTTGTCATGCCTAGTTTTGTAAGTACCTTGCAGCTCTCTGATTTTGGTATAGTGAAGCTGCTTATGACAGGGTGTTAAGGTTTATCTTTGAAGCATTACTTGACC
Organism: Pseudotsuga menziesii; assembly: GCA_001517045.1. Classification (NCBI taxonomy): domain Eukaryota; kingdom Viridiplantae; phylum Streptophyta; class Pinopsida; order Pinales; family Pinaceae; genus Pseudotsuga; species Pseudotsuga menziesii. The sequence continues at coordinate 53,551 of LPNX010173975.1, read as the reverse complement.
ACTTTGGAGTGCAATATTTGCGAATATTCAATGCTGAATTTTGACAGTCAAAGGGTTGTGGTTGTGAGGCTTAAGTTCTGTTACCACCTAAGTTGTACTTAGTGGTTTTTATCAAGTGAACCCGGTGAACCGGACAGGGTTAACTTGTTCGGACTTCAAAAAGACCTTTGGAAGTACTTCTGGGAAGTGCTTGTTGTATCATATCACATCTTCATACCCCATGGGGGAATTGTAATAAATGTTCTAGCATGATAGTGTCTGTAAAAAACT
>LPNX010173975.1:0-53011 GCA_001517045.1 Pseudotsuga menziesii | reverse complement strand
GTCGGCTTGGCATTTAGGCCTATTGAGGTTATTAGAGTCTATGTGTCAATGTATAGACATGCTAGACATCATTTTTGAGTCATATGAACATGTCTAAGTCACCCTAGGTGTTTTTCAATTTTTCAATTTTTTAGTTTTTTTCAGTGTTTTTTATTAAAATTTATTTTTTCCAAAACTTAGGCTATTTTTTAATAGTTTAATTGGAAAAATTGATTTTGTAATAAAAGTGGGCCAAATACTCGGTTTCAGTCATGTAGGTGCTCATTTTCAAGCTAAGAGCACCATTTCAACCCATGGACCCACTATTTCCTAAGTTTTGAGTGATCTTCCATCACTCAGGTCAGAAAGCCCCAAAAATCAATTATTAATTATTTTAATTAATAAATTGATGAATAATGGAGCAAATCCAAAATCAATAAATCAGTGGATACTCAACCGATTTGACTGAAATCAATCAGATATGGAGTAGATTGACTGGATCTGACAAATCCTTAACTGAAGGAGGGGATAAAATCATATCCAGACTTGATCTACAACTGTCTTCATGGGGAATTGCGCCCTCTCTCTCTCCTCCACATGTGTGGACTCTCCTGGATGCTCTGTGGGCCGATGTGGCGGTGTATGGCTTGATGTGTCAGCTCAATCAAGCCCCCGGTTGACAAGTAGGCTCAGTACAGCTTCAGTTCTGCATTGATGAACTCTCCATCAATTGATTTCACTTGAGGAATTGTGCCCCCCCTGGGCTGGATGGCCTACAAATTGTATATATCTAGGCACAACCTCCTCTTCCAAGCTAGTTAGAATTGGGATTGAGGTGTTGCTGCTATTGTATTGTTGTTATTCTTCATTTGAAATAAATAAAATCTTTGGAGGCCAGACGGTGTTGTGCCATTACATGTGTGGATGATTATTGCCATTATTTTACTGAGGTAACATGTATCTGCTTTCATTTCTTGCTAGTTGCTTGTACATCTGTGGTTAAGATTGGTAATTGGCTTATTACAATCTTGATAGGAAAGGTGTTGTTCAATAAGTTTATTGACTGTCACTCTCCTTTGATGCATGTTTATAGATCTAGATTTAGCATGTCCTATAAGCTTATATGCATGTTATCTTGAATTTCTTTGTATGTACTAATCGGATCTCACAGGTTTCTTGGCAAGTTCTTTGATTTCAGCTGAGTTGCAGGTTCATACTTTGGAGAGGATGCTCATCTAGCTTGATTCTTCATTCTCTTCAAAACATTTCAAAGGCATAGTCCCTTGACATTCCACCTGAAATCTCTACTGCGGATCTTCAAGGAAACCAGCATTTCTTTCCTCCTCTTCCTCCCTCATAATCAACACTTTACCCGGTTATTTTGTTCAGTTCATAGCTTTGATTTCATTTGGATATATTTAATCAAAGTAAAATACACATATATCTGATATTTCATAGCTCACAGTCTAGATATTGCACTCAAAAAAGTTTCATAAGCATTCTAGATCTAGCTTTAGGGAAATCGTCCTTTTTGCATGAATTTTAAAGAAAATTTGTAGATCACATGCATTAGATTTCCTTTCACTGTTATAAAATTTAATATTCTGAAATATTAGTGCATTTTAATTGGCTGCACAAATAGCAAGCCAAGATCCCAAGGAAAGCTTGCTTTCCTTGGTTCCCTTTCATTTGTTTTAGCTAGTCTTAACTTCATTTTTTTCTGAGATAAGGTAGGCTGATCCAAAGGTACTCTTAAAGTGCTTTTGGGAATTTTTTATTCTAACGTGCTCACTATATTTTAGCAGGTCTGACAGAAAAGAAAGGAAGCTGTTGTCTGAAGTGGCCTCAGGAGCGCTCAAATCCCCCCAGGGGTCTCCCTTTTCACTAGAAACTCAAAATTTTTCCAAAGTTGTAAAATCTCGCTTTCATCCTGTGTAAGGACCAAGAATTTTCTGATAATTTCAGTTCACTGATTCTGTAACCAATAATAAATAAAATCATTTTTGGAATAGGCTCTTCCGAGCCCATTCCCCATCCCCCCTAGGGGGATTTGCGTCGGTGCCCTTTTCGTCGCTTTCTGCTTATTTATTTTTTACTAGCATTGATATAATTTGCAGGGTAGTATACTTGATTTTGTTATTAATTCCATACTCCATATCTTACTTTTCAAAGTAATCGCAATACTTACTCCACGATTTCCCGATTGACCCGAAAGGGGAAAGAGATTCGTGGTAGGATTAATTAAGAAACTAGAATTGTGTATCTGTTTTCTTTTTTCTATCATTTGTTTATAAGCAACTATAAAATTTACCCCTCCTCGATTCCCCGATTGAGATCCACTTGGATCGAAAGAGGTTCTTGGAGGGTTTTCTTTTAAACAATAACACCCAGTTTAAAACTTATTAAAATTTACAAGACTCCAGTGTGTATGCTCTGCACTTGGCTGCGGTTCGTCCGATCAGTCAAGCTATATCAAAAGCACTTGGGTGACTAGCATAATTAGGACTCACTCTCCCCAATTGACAAACCATCAGGTGAAAATCCAAGACCTAGATCAGACCTCTACGGTGGCAAAATACCCAAAGGAAGAGGGAACTTCTGAAAAGTGACCTCGGGGCATCGATCTCTGTCACACCCTAATGGGTGTGTTACGAACAATAGCCCTAGAGACTCCATTTCAGCCCAGATATTCCTTGTGGGTAGCCGTGAAGGTTTAGTTTTGGACATACTCCAAGTACTCTCGGGTATATCTGGAGTCCCCCCTTTGCCTAATTTAATCAACTCATACTTCACATTTAACTTAAAACATACCAAGAGGCAATCGCAAACATTCACTCCAAGCACATGCAAGCATATTGATTCTATTTTTGACTCCATTCTAAGGCACTGGTTAATTTCTCGCTTTATATATATATTGTGTCTCAGCATTTTGCTTTCGTGTGCTTCATCTTTTACATCTTGCCATCTTTGATTATCTATAGTTAAATTGTAAACTCCTAAATAACTCATTCAGTTTAAACATCACAACACTAAGTAATTCTCCTTAGTAACTTAATAGGGTCTACCCCCCTTGGCTTCGTTAGGAGTTGAGCCTAAACGGAGGAGTCAAGAACAAGGTGACAGCCTTGACTCAAGACTTGCCCCCAAGGACACACCGAGTGGCTTGAAGATTTCTGCCACGTGACCCAGGTGTGTGAAAAGGCAGCAACAAGTTCTATCCTAAACCATTTGTTCAGGGTTACATTATTTTCTATTTTTGAAGATGTTTAGATAAGGCTTCAAGGGTTGTTGGTTCAGAATAGTATTCCTGAGTTTAAGTGGACAGTTGAAGAATGCTTTGAATTATATAAATATATGTAACAAAGTTGAGTTTGTTGCACCTGCTTGATTTGAAGAAGATTTTTGAAGAATCAAAACAGGGCTGAAACAGGACTACTTGTTTGTGTAAGAATTGATGATACAGTTCTGATTGAGGGCAATATTTTATAGGACTGTTTGGAATTCTATTGGATAGGAAAGATAGAAATGATGCCTATACCCATCATACATAGGATGATGCCCTAGTTCCAGTTACACAAACAGTAATGAATATGCAAGAAGTATTTGTGATGTGCAAGAATTGATGGACAGGATGATATGCTGATAGGACAGCAATGCTTGTGATGAGAAAATTGATACGATGTGTGTGTACAGCAGTAATAAAGGATGATTGTATGATGCTGACAGCAATTTGATAGACATAATGATGTATTTGTGGTTATGGTCAGAAGGATGTGCCTATAGATAGGGGCAAAATGATGATGAACAACTGATGATAGGACTGAGACAGTATGTTGATGCTGATTGAAGATGTGCTAGAGATAAGTGTTGGTGTGATGTGATAGTGATGAAATGTGTTGAGATAGTGAACTTAAATTGTAAATTCAAGATTGACTTTCTTTTGAGTTTAGGATACCTCAAACCCTTCTTAGCAGGGTCTAAGAAAACTAGGCAGGGTCATGTATGCAAAGTAGGTGCTCTACATGTCAGTAGGTGCTGATTTTACCTCACGGTTGTAGCCGGACCAAAACTAATACAAAAAGATTACAAAATTATATGGTGTTGTGTTCTTTTGTGTTATGGTTCTTGATGATTCAAATGCTTATTATATGTGAATGATGAAGTGAAAGATGTTTATGAAATGATTATGCAGTGATGAATTGGTAGTTAATTGTGACAAGTTAAGAAAAGTTCTAAAATTGCTTTCCACTGATTCACCACCCCTATCAGTGTCTAACAATAGCTTCAGAAATAACCAATGATTCACAAAATATAATATCATCAAACTCATAAGAGGAAACTAACATCAAATCCCCAGCAGCAAGTTTGAAGGAGACTTGCGGTGCTTGATTTGTCACAACAGCTACAAGCATGACTGAAGGCTCTTAGAACTTAAAACTTGAACCAAATAATATTAGATCAGATCCAAATAATATCATGTCAGATCCAAATAATTTCATATCATATTCTAGAGTGTGGAATGATATCAAATCCCCATCAACAGTTTTGAAGGAGACTTGTTGTACTTGATTTTTCACACCAAAATTGATGAGAGCAGCTACAAGCATTACTGAAATCTCTTGAAACTTAAAACATGAACCAAATAATATCATATCAGATCCAAATAAGTTCATATCATATCCAATAATGTGGAACAATGGTTCCAAGTGCCCCACCAAAATGGTAGATGAACAGTCTTCTCCTTTTTCAACAAAATTCTAAATATTGGTGCATGCAATCATGTAGGAATTTGTTGGAAGCTCTAGATCAATGAGCTTGAATCGATCACTCCTACAATATCATATTATTTTGAAAATATTCAAATATTCATAAAATATAATATCAGCAAACTCATGAGAGAAAACTGACATCAAATCACCGGCAACAATTTTGAAAGAGACTTTTGTCACTTGATTCTTCACACCAAAATTGATGAGAACGGCTACAAGCATCACTGGAAGCTATTGAAACTTAAAAATTGAACCAAATAATATAATATCATATCCAAATATGATCATGTCAGATCAAAATAGGTTCATATCATATCGAAGAGTGTGCTCCACTGAGATGGTAGATGCACAATTTTCTCCTTCATCAAAATTCTAAGTATTGGTGCATGCAATCATGTAGGAATTTGTCGGAAGCTCTAGATCAATGAGAGTGAATGAATCACTCCTAAAATATGATATTATTTCCAAAATATCCAAACAATTAATTATCTACATATTAGCAGCATCATTAGATATAGAGAAATCAAATTCGTCTTCATTTTTTGAAACAATCACCAATAAACTATGCACATAAATTAAAATAGAAGAATCACTCGAGAATTTTTGCATAGAATGGAAGGAGAGTTTTTTATTCAATAACAGAGATTTTAATTTTTTATTCTAGATCATCCATATGAGAAGATGAGATATCATATATCTCATAAAATTCTAGAGCAGCAGGAGAATGAGTCACTCCAATGAGACTTTCTTCAATTCGAATTGATTGTGTGGAAGATTATGCTTCTTCTTCATCTTGAACAACTTCATCAAAGAGAGTAGAGGCCTAGAATTTTGAATAAATAACTCTTCTAGTGCAGGGTGTGCTCTCCAAATTGCTATAATGATCCTCATCGTGCTTGCCAAAGGTTCTATCCAATTTTGTCCAGAGATCCTTTGGGTATTAAGTAGAATCAATAAGGTAGCGCAAGCTTGGAGAATAAATTTAGAGGAAGCAATGCACTCTTTGCAGGACTTCTGTGGAAACCCAGCTACTTTCGGTGTATAATGGAGAGTATATGGGCTTGAAGATTTCATGAGATGGCTCTGATACCATATTAGAATTATTTTTCCATTAAATCTTCAGGCAATAAGTGCAATCAGATTCTCAATTATTAGCAGTGAAGAGAAATGAAAAATACACATTGAACAAATCAAATCTCATAGGAAACAAACAAGTATTGCTAAGATTATTACAATATAAACTTCATTACAGTATCTGATGTTACAATGGTGTTACATAAGGAGGAATTCAAATCATTAGGGATGAATTCGAATCCACCAATTGAATCTAACTATATCTGACTGCATGGATAACTAAAGATGTCTAAATCACTATAGGAGTTCAACTGGTTAACTCCAGTTGTCTAATTTAGTCTCTCAATCAATTACAATCAATCAAACCAGTCTAACTACAGTGGTAGGTGAGAAGTAGGTGAAAATTGGCGCCTTCCCACATGCTTCCATGTATAACTGGCACTAAATGAACTAGAGGATATCTAATTGAATGTAATTAAAGCATAAATAAAATTAACTAGTTACCAACTGCCAACAACTGAAGGAGGTTGGTTCTGGCACTCCTAGTGGCTCCAAAAATGTATGCATTGGTCTAGGAGTCCCCTAAACTGATGCATGCAAGTGCAGTCAGTCTCAGTTAGCCTCTACCGGTGTTCCCCACACTCTAGTGACTGGTACATGTGTTTCCATTAGACCAAGTGGACCCAATGGTACTAGTGGACCCAATAATAATTAAATGGCTCCTAAGTTAGGAAAATATAATCTAATAGACAACTTGGACAAGGAAGGATTATAAATCCTAACAGTGGGAACCATTCCTGGAGTGTTGTAAGGATAATGACGAGAGAAAGGAACGATGGCACATACGAAGGTGAGAGAGTGCATAGCGTTGAAGGTGTGTGTATGGAGAAGCGTGGGAGGTGAGGGCAGCAAATGGACAGTAAATTCAGTGTGGGAAATGTGTGGAGGGTGGAATATAGGAAATGGAATGGAGTGTGGATTAAAAGGAGTGTCATAGGAAGGAGGGAGAGTGGAGGAAGATGAAGGGAAAATGAGGGAAGATGATAGCAAATGGAGAGTGTGTGATGAGTGGATAGGAAGTGAAGAGATGCGGTGAAAATGGAATGGAAATGTGGAGAAAAAAACGAGATATGAACGTCCAAAAGATGAGAGCTTGAGTGAACTGATGTTTTGATACCACTTGTAAGGTAACACTTTACATATTTATCTTAAATAAATATATTTTTTAATTAAATTGATGATGTTTACAATGCTGGTCAAATGTTCTATATGACCATAAGTCGAATAGTCGTGTCTTCTCATTAGGAGACACGACATCTTAATAATTAGATAATTAATATCCTAATTTAATAATTAATAATTTATTAATAAATGTAATATACATTTGGTATATTACAGGAGAGCATCTCCATGGATTTTGTGGGTGGTCTACTAAGAACAAGGAAGGGACCTGATTTATTTGTGGTAGTTGACAAGTTTAGTCAGATGTTCATTCTCATGGCTTTTACAAAGACTATCAAAGGATGAGAAGCAACAAACTTGTTCTTTGAAAAGTTCTAAGTGCACTTTGGGATACCAAGAAGAATCCTCTCATATAGAGATACAATATTTCTCAATGTCTTTTCGACTACACTTTGGGAGAAGATGGACACTAGAGGTATACAACTTGCCACCATGGACAAATGGGAAAACAAAAGTGGTGAATAGACATTATACATTGCTATACACTCTAAGATATTTTCAACAGTGCAAAGATCGCCTCAATCGGAGTTTGTATGTGGAAATTATGCCTCCCGTAATTTTACTTATCATGTTGAACACCATGGTATTGAGTGGATTCCACATCAACTCTCATTACCCACACAAGTGTAATTTTAGGAAAATTACATAGGGTCCAAAAACCTAACCCTAATTGGTGGTTGAGGCATGCAAAAATCCTAAAACTAATTATGGATGGCTATAAAGGCATTGTTAAATACTAGGCTACTAGAAGAAGGGGTTCCATTCTTATGGTATTGTTGTATTATTCCATAGATTAGAAAGAGTCAAGGAGTGGATATTAGAACATAATAGAGGAAGTAAAATATCATGTAGTATCCAAACAATCCACCGTGTCATAAGTAACTTTATAGAGAGTCCACTTTCTTTGTATTTGCATTGCATATTGGAGAAGAAAATATCAAGGATAGTCCTCACTTCTGGTTGGGTTTTCCTACCTGGTATATCTTTTGTTATTTGAGTGGATGTGTTATTTTTCTCTTGTTATTTTCCTTTCAAATTCAATTTATTTTAGCATTACATAAGATTAATCTAATAATGATGATTATTAAATCTTCAGTGAAACAATGCATAACTAAGATTTTCCAAAAAGTTGTAAGATTTGTTGTGACAAATTGTTCCTATGGAATATTCACGACAATTTTGAAATTAAGGATAATCTTCATCTATAGTTTATTAATCATAGTTACACAATTTGGCATTAATGTGTTTCAAAACAAAACATAACATGGGTAAATGAAACTTTCTCAAACTTACATGGTATGATAAAAGAAAATTAGAAATACATTTATGTACCCGCTTTTATTGTCATGTAATTTTGAACTATACTAGTTGGAAATTTTACTTCTTTTGAATATCGTAGAAAGACATGTATCTAATTCTCTAAAAAGATAACTCTCGAGACATAGAAAATTCATACAAAATATAATTACATAACATTTTTTTCAGCTGGAATGAACTTTTTTTTTAATTGTTATTTGGAAATATATTATCCTCCGTACACTATGAATTCATTTTGGAATTAAACTAGCTTCTAGATAATAAGCATACCCAAAAATTTTTGCTAAATTAAATATGAAGAAACCTAAATAGATACCAACCAAAATATGTAGATCATGCCAAAGTCAATGAATAAAAGACTCAACCCAAACAAGTACAACAAAAATTAATTAGTAATTTCACTTGTACCACAATCACACATCCCCACTACAATTTGTAACACAATATCAAGTCCATTTTGATGGATTCACCTTATTCTTGAAATTTAGTTATACTCTTTTATTCAAATATATTTAAAACTTTATTAAAAAATATCTATATATTTACGCCGTAAGGCATTTTTCTCTGAAGTTCTTTTGGAAACCACTATTCATATTGTCGTCTATTCATCCAACCGTGTTTGTTTGCATGTCTACTTCGTGATCCATTGGTTCTCTGCGTGTCTTATTCATGATCCGCTGGTTCTCTGCATGTCTTCAAATTGAATTTTGCTAGGTATTCCAGATCTTTGGGAGGTAAAGGTCAACGTTTTTATCAGCGAGGGCTCCTCCGCAAATGACAGCATGGATGGTTGGACCTGCCACTTAACCCCCATCCCCGAGTTGGTGCCTTGCTCTGTCCTCCCATTTCGCAATAAACTATGGGAATTTTGAAGTACTATGGGTATTCACCTTGCAAGTTTCAGTGTTCCTTTTTGCGTGTTTTCCACCTCTTTGCATGGTATCTTCTCCTGGGATGAGCATTGTTCATAGGTTTTGCGTGTCTTCTCCTAGGCTGCGCATTGTTCATAGGTTTTCTGGTTTTGGAGAGCCATGACTCTTGAGTTGGTCAGAACCACAGTTGTCCAACGATTCTGGAGTGCCGTGAGGCAATTTCTGGAGAGCCCGTCCTGTGAAAGAGCCCATTCGAAATGTGAAGTGACTCTAGGGTTGGTCAGATGATCAAAGGATGGCTTCTATTTTTTTCTCAGTTTTCTCAGTTTGGCATTTATTCTAAATTTATTAAACCCCATAGATAGCTTGCTATTCATGGAGGAGGTGGTTGAACATCTTGTCATGGTGACCGCCCCTCCCTCCTGCATAAATGGTGTTTACTGGTCACATTTAGTTTGCAGTTTTAATGGATTTGCACAGAGAAGTTGCATTGTTTCTAGGAATACCTTTGCAGGAATTCTAATTCAAAGAGCCAAAGAAGAGGAAAAAAGAACAGGTACTTTGTTTTTCCACTGCTTCTGGATTTCATTCTGTGCAATTTCATTTCTATTGCAAATTTGTTGTGCAATTTCATTTTTCCATTCTCTTGCAGTGTTCTATGGTTTGGTAAATTATATATGTTGTTAATTGGGAGGATGACGGAGCACAGCCCTCTTGTAGAACATAGAATATGCAATAACTAAACGATGAACCTCCTTCTATTGAAGAGCAGCTGCTTATCGTATCCTTTCATCCGATGGAAAACCTACCCCCCAACTGCTATGGCCCATCTTAGAAATTACTACTCCTAATCGGTGACCGCCCGTGAATGTTCCACCATCATTAACCTCAAGGCCTACTTTCAAATAAACTCCATGGGCTAAGTCTGGTAAGGGAAAGGAATCTATGGTTAAAACCAAAACAGCTGGGACACTTGTACTTTATGGCCACGTATGCCCACTCCAAAATCCTCAGAATTTCCCTAGTAACTACTACCAAAACTTATTAGATCAAATGGGGTTAGTATACCATTTCTATTAACCTTTAGTAGGAAGAATGAATTAATTGAATTTAGAACTTTTCACTTCTGACTTTAGACATCCTTTGTAGGCGCATGGTCCAAAAATTGCACTGGTCATCTCTTTATCAGCCCTATTTTTCCCTTTCTTTCCAGACTAAGAAGAAGGAGTATCTGACCGAATAGTATTCCCAGTGATGCTTGCATGGTAATTTATTAGTTGTGCTGATTTTGAATGCTGAATACTGTTCAGGATTTTATTTTTATCATTTGTTTAGATTACTTCTACTTATTGCTGAACAACACTAAGAATTCTACTCAAATATTCAACTGTATCGAGTTATAATATCTTCAAAATAGTAACACAATTGGAGAATGTGATAAATGAACCTCACATAATCAATTTCATTTTTTTTAAATTGTTTGTTTTCCAGATATTCTGTCAAAATTAGCTGATACCAAGGAAACTGTTAGACGACTTCAGCTAAATCCTAATCTACAAGTACGGGTATCTCTTACAAACCAAATAATAGGGCAGTGTCTCAAAACTACAAGATGGGTTTGTTTTTACATGGAACCTCTTTCATAATTCCCAATATTGTTGATTCTCAGAAAATAGCTTTTGCAACAATTACCCCCAGCTATTTACCCAAGGGAGGCTTTTACATAGAACCACTCTTTCAAAATTCTCAATGTAGTTGTTTCTCCGAAAACAGCTTTTGCAACAATTACCTCAGCTATTTACCCAATCCTTTATAGCTAGAAGGGCTTGATAAAAGAAAGAATTAAAATCCAAAATATACTTGGTTTTTAAGGTGGAATTTACAATTTACCAGTAAAAATCTAGAAAATTCTAGAGATTACAGGTAGCTAAGAAATGGAAAATATAGTATTTTGCAATCAAGAAACAATTGTATTTAAGGAAACCAAAATGGATAAAGGATTAAAATTTGTTTGAAAGAAAGGGGCGAGAAGCAATTTTCTAAAATGAATCCCAACTTTTGCTACAAGAAGAAAATGTATGAATGTCACTTTGGTTACCAGGCATTAGAATTGAGAATTGTTCATTATGAAAAACTAAACTTAAAAATCGTTGGTGGTATAAAAAGTAGAACAAAGAGAGTAAAGATGTTAGAGTTTCTTACCTTTATCCAATTCAAGCTCTATTGTATCCAACTCCATCTCAATCCTGGTTACTATATCCTGCAGATGATCAACATGGGTGTCCACAATGTGCACAAGGAGATTGGAGACCCTAGTGGGCACAGGGTTTTCAGCTTCCTCGAAATGGTTCATAGTCAACAGAAACTCCAGCACATTCTCTCTGATGACAATTCCATTGGGCTCTGTGGTATGTTTTGAGCTGTTCTCCTCCTTTCCCCCATAGTGGGCCTAGGATGAAGGACTCTCCACACTAGGGATCTCAAAAAGCAGAGACTGGCCCGTCGGAGAAAATCCCAGCCTTGGCACCTTACCCAAAGACACTGTAATCACAATATTCTCACTGATCCTGGCAGCAAGCCTTTGGGTGAATTTGCTGACAGTGGGGCCTAGGGAATTTACCCTAAACACAAGAACACCATCTACATTCCCAAAGAAGGGCCCACTGCTCATGAGAGATAGGATATCTTGAAGCTTCAGAGGTGGGCAAAGAACAACAATAAATTATTGTGCAGCCACTGCCAGTCTTTGATTAGATCTCAGTATCTCAACATGGTACCAACAGAATTCCCCGCCCTCCCCTTCACTCAGATCCCAATACTTGTTAAAGAAATTGCCCTGCCCATCAAATCTGTAAGCAGATGAATGTCTATGTTCAATGCATGGAAAGCATCTTTTATATTTAGTGAACCTTCTATAATGCACATAAATATATGCACGTAGACACCAAACCAATGGAGTGCCCCTGTATTCTCTGGGTGCATATTTATTTAAAGGTGCAAGGGAAATTGCATATGTAATAAGCTTTTGAATATTTTCTTGATAGGAATAGAATAAAATAATAAGCTACAGGAAAAAAATGAAAAGGTGAAAGTATTTCATGGAGTTTTTGTAGATTCCTTAAGTCAACCAGCATTTTGACACACGACGAAAACTTTTTATCTGGAAATGCTTGTAACACAAGTTGTGAATAGTCTTTATAGATTGCCTAAGGGAACCAGAATTTTACACAGGAGGAGGAAGCCTTTTTTTATTTGGTGACTTTAGATTCCATTGAGTGCAGAGTGCACTCTGCAAGTCATTTTCCCTTTTTAATTAATGGATTCTAAAGTCATTCCAGTCCATAGACCTTAAAGTTATGTTATCACTGTCATATGAATCAAATCAATGTCCATAGAGTTCTGGCATGTTGAGTATAATTGATAAATGAGTAAGGCAGGTTGCATATCCAAGAGGGTGCAAAAATAAGTTTTAAGTAGAAATTCTGCAAAAATTTGATGTTTGGCATAGTTTTATAAGTTAAAGTTTCAAAGATAGTTTTTCATGTCCTAGAGGTTTTGAGGGTCTCTAAAACTTTCAAAAATCCTAAAACAATCTAAAAGAAAAACTAAAATTGTGTCCCCTTTGGATTTTTCGCTTCTTCACCAAACTCCAGTAAAAATGAAATTTTCTAAACTGTTTTGGATAAAGCATTAAATCATAAGTAATGAAATGTAACAGGAGAGATGGATGATTACACATGCAAAGTAAAGAATAAGTTGAAATATAGACAGTTGTACTAAAACTTAGAATTGAACATATTTTATAATTTGCGCTTGCATCTTCAATCAAATCAAATCACAAACTTCAATGGAACGTCGTTAGGCATTTTTCTCTGAATTTTTGTTCTAAACCACTGTAGATGTCAGCGTCCCTCTTGCCAGTGGTAATTTTACACGTTTCTTCTCTTGGGCTAATCATTGTTCATAGGTTTTTACGTGTGGCTTCTCCTGGGCTGCGCATTGTTCATAGGTTTTCTTTATTGTCCACTGGTTTATGGAGCTTCGCGTTTTTCTTTCTTCTACAGTCCGGCGATTTTTGTAGAGCCATGACTCTTGAGTTGGTCAAAACCGCAATTGTCCAGTGATTCAGGAGTGTCGTGATGCGATTTCTAGAGAACCCGTCCTGTGAAAGAGCTCGTCCTGTAGAAAGAGCCCGCCTGACGATTTCTAGAGAGGTCATAGCAACAGCTGTAGAAAGCGCCTTGGTTCTGGTTTAATGGTCGATGTTGTGAGATAATAAACTCAGAAGGTAGCCTTGGCTCCTTTAGGGTTCTGAATAGCTTAGTCATGTGTTGCAGCACATTAGTACAGGAGAACAGACCACATTATGAAGACATTTAGGGTTTCTCACTCATAACAGTTTCAGCTTACAGTATTCATTTTTCCCTTCAGTTTACAATCCTCATTGAGCTTTAAGGAAACATGAAGTGACTCTAGGGTTGGTCAAACTCAATATGCACTCTATAGTTCACTTCAAGTCATGAAGAAAAAGTGTTTTTTCAACATTACCAATCCAAATACTAGTATGAACTAGAAAGTACTTTACATAAGACCAGAATGAACTAAAAAGTACTTTACATAAGAGCAACTTGCTTTGGTTCTTGTGAAGGTCCCTCCTATGTTCTGGGCTGCTATAGTTGCTTGGTGAGCTTAAGGTATAAGAGATGCTGAAAAACTAGGTCTTTACATTGAAGTTAAAGTTGGCTTTTAAAACCATTAATAAGAAAACAAGAGGGGTGACTTGCTTTTGTGAGAAAATGGGCTTCTAAGATAAGAATACGAAAGATCAAGTGAAACTCAAAGTAGGGTAACAATGGCCCTTTGAATAGAAGTAGTTTACAAGTTAATTTTGTTCAAATGGACACTATGCCTCGACACAATCATGTACCAAAAGTTTGGTACCATTAATGGCTAAAAAAAATAGGAAGTGTTAGAGTTTATATCATTTCCCTGTGTATAAATTGTGAGATTGAAGTATGGCACAAACTTACAGTTATATAAAAAAATATGGAGTTCAGATGTCCATGAAAAGAGAATTCTTACCAAAAAAAATTTATGATAATTTTAAAGTTTGTTGGTTGAAACTATGTAATACGTGTACCAGTCCAACGAAATTTGCATTCATTGTGAAATGGAAATTAATGTAAACGAAATAAAGACAAGGTAAATTATACTCTGAAAAGGATAGCACCATCCAATTTTAATTGTAACAAATTGGAGTCGTCTCATGCTTCATCAAACTATTGCTTCACTCATTTTCTTTTCTAGGCTAATGTTCGATCTGGGATGCCACTTGCTTGGTATTAGAAACTGGTAGATTTCTTTTGGTTTCATCTGTCTTCCATATATTATGTGGAGAGATATGCTCAACCTTTGTTTTCTTTATGAAGCTTCTTGACTTTGCTCTTTCTCCATATAATTATTGCCTTGCGGTGACAAACTCACAGTAGACTCACATTAGGGCCAACTGCATCAGTCGCACCAACAGACCTCAAAGTGCAATCCATAAAATTGATGACTCTGTTCATTGAATAATTATATTGTCCTGACTTCCAACCTTCAGTGAAAATAACAGACCGAGCTGGATAGTGTTGAGTAGGCCAATGTTGATGGCATCTAAAGAGTGTTCTCAATGAAAGGCATTTAAGTTATCGACATTCCTGACTTTTATTTTTCTTTATAGAATTTTTGCCTTGCGTTGACAATCTTACATTAGATCCAGATGCATCAAGGGTAGTAGCATACCTCTGAGTGCAATCTGAAAAGTTGGTAGCTTTGCTCAATGAATAATTACATCGTTCTAATTTTAAGCTTAGGTGAAAAATGTTGCAAGTTGGATAGTCCTGATCACGTCAATGTTTATGACCATCTAAAGAGAGTTCTCATTAAAAGGCATTGACAGGTTCTTGCCATTCATGATTATGCTACATGGGCTTGAGTACCAAAAAATATTTTTGTTGTTGAACATTGCAGATTTTTGCATTTGCCTTCTGCACATAAACATCTATTGGCATCGCTTTAAAAGAGAAATCATTGATAGATTTGGGTTTCCCTTCTTTAGTAACACCACTCGGTTGTCCATATGCTTCAACGCCTCTGTTTGCTGCCCTGTTTGTATTTTCAATTTTTATGTTTTCACTAAGTTCTTTAATAATGATGCACTCCCATGTCTCTTGGATAAGTTTTTCTGGTGGATGTTATATCATGTTATTAGTCGTTTCTTAACTTGAGCTAAGACTCGTGGTAATGAATTTGTATCAGTTTGTGAGTTTTTTACTATTACTACTTTATTCTTTATTCAAAGCGTTCAAATTTATTCACTTTTCCATAGTTCAACTTAGGAATGATATTCATCTTTGCAACATCTACCCATTTCCTCGTTTGCGATAATATTGTCAAGGCTTTCCTATTTATTGTGGTTTTTCTATAGATTTCAATTTGTTCTAGCTTTTGAAGTAGTAGAGGCTAGGAATTAAAGGCACAGTTTTCTCTAACAATTTTTTACAAAAGGAAGCATTTACTTAAAATGAATGCACACATAACTTGTACTGACATTTTGACCGTTGCCACTTTTTGTTGGCACTGCTTTCATGTAAACCATTTGGAGCTTGGAGCTTTATGTAACAATTAATAATGTTGGTTTTCATGGAAAACTATTATGTCTGTTATTATTCTTAAAATATAATATATTCAAAATTTATTTTTAACAATGTTGGATCCTTTGACTTCTATGGACGGTGGTAAATGGAATATGTCGAACCTTTCATTTAATCTTTGTTACCTAGTATGTTGGATCCTTTTATTTATAGTTGGTTTTGGTTATTCCTACATACACAGTAAACATTACAAAGTGACCCTACCAACTCCTCTTAACCTCTATCCAATATTCCTAACCTTATCCCATTGCTATCAACTCTTATTTATTCTTCATCGATTGTATCATCGCTTCTACCTCATTACCTATCCACTACAATGAATAAGAATTCCATTATCCTCTCCCACTCTTTTCAGCACATAAAGGTTGTATATAATGTACATATATTGTGATAGGAATTTGATGTAAACTTTCAAGGTCATTTGGCTAAATAATTGAAACATTTTGTGTATATTTTAAGTATACATTTTGTATATATTGTTAACCATAGTGCTATTAATCTTTTAGAAGAATATGATCAACTCAAGTGGTCCAAGAATAGTGGAACAAGGGTATACACTATCAAGTTGGGTTATGCTGCAAGCATTGAAGAATGCCTTCTTTCATATAGAGTCTATTTGGGGAGAGCGGTCTAGAAATCAACTTTTCCTTTAAAAATAAAGATTATTTTATGGTTATAAATAGCCAAGAAGCTATTAACCTAGGATAATAGACTTAAAAGAAACTACACATGCTAAGAGATGCATACTTTGCAAGCATGATTTAGATATTGTAGATCACTTGTTCATGGCCTTTTATTTTGAGTTATCTGTTTGGAAAGAGGTAGCTCTTGTCTAAGTAGGATGAGATAAGAGTAACTTGGTGAAAAGTCCCTTCGCACACAAGGGATCAAAAATTATGCAAAAAAATTACATATCTGACATAAAACACTTTCTTGTGAATTCTCAAGGTGCTCTTAGAGAGGAATGTAAGGAAAAAATGTGGCACTTTTTTGCAAAGACGAGCCTTGTCTTCAGTAGACATATTTGAAAGTTTGTTGAAGGGTAGATTTGGTATGAAGTTATGATGCAAATCTGAAGTAGTTATTGAGGAAGGTTTTGGAACATTTCACAAAGAAAATAACTTTGCTTATGCATGGAATTAAAAAATTATTCCCATGAAGCAATGAATATATGAAAACTTGAAATGTTTAAGTGTACAAAGTTATCTTAATCAAAGGGCCATGTAGAGACCTTGCAGTTTTTAAGCTTGGATTTGGGAGCAGTACTAATACTAGAGCAGAATTTTTAGCACTCTGGGCATCATTACGGGTCGCCAAAGATATTGGGCTGCCTTACCTACATATCTTTGGTGACTCCTCGATGATTATAAATTGCGCAAAGGGGGGATTTTTTTTTCACATGGTGAACCTTGAGGCTTGGTGCTACAACACCAAATTACTCATATCCTCATTCGCCTGGGTGGATTTCAGTCATGTCTATAGGGAACATAACAAGAGGGCAGACATCTTCTCCATGGAGGGTTTGTGTATGGCTCTTGGTCATCTCTTACTTATTGAATCTTATGATGATGAGTTTATTGGGGAAGTCTCAATCTAGATTTTTTAGAATTTGCTCATTCTATTTCAGATATTTATCTCATGGATTTTTTTGAGTTATTTCTAGTTATGCTAAGCAGCAATTACAGGAATTCTGAGAGTCACTTTCCTGATTTGGATAAGGTGTTTGGTCTCTTGTTATGTTCTTTATGGATATCTCTCTGACTGATGTATATACTGCTCACTTATGAGAGGACCTTTTCATGTATTGATACCCAGGTGCTGATAGTATTTTTTCACATCTTGGGTATAGTTATATGTCTGTTTTGAACTGCATTGTAATGTAATATTTACTGTTCTATCTAACCCATTGGGGTATGGACAGTTGTTTGATGATGTACAAGGTTACCTTTGATTCATTAGAATATCAAGGAACTGTTTTTTCCGACTGAAAAAAAAAAAAAAAAAACTTGAAACCTCAAGTGAACTTAGGACCAAGAATATTAACTTTTGTTTTAGATACTCGAACGTCAGGAAGACAATGTGATATTAACTTTTTCATTGACAATGTGATATTACCTTTTTCCTTCATTTTATCTTAGTTTAGGGTTGGGAAGAGAGAAATCTATGTATCTTTACCGAATGTAATATTCTCATCATTCTACCACAATGACAAGGAAATAAGTCTAGAATACAGTTAAAGTCTTAAAAGTGATTTACAAGTAGTAGATCAATGAACAGATTTTAGTATTATGCCGATTTAGTATTATGATTATTGTCTTATATTACAAGTAGTAGATCAACAAGGATATCAAGAGTATTTTGATATATTTGAACTAATTATATAATTTTGATTCAATCTTTTGAATAACACATCATAGATTTTTCATTGTGGACAAAAAAAACAAGTTCAAAATCCATTACAAATTGCAAATTTGCTTTGATACGTTTTATTATAATCAAAGCGTTTTTCTATGAAGTTCTTAGTTAAACCATTGTTCATATCGTCGTCTATTCGGCCAACCATATTTTTCTGCGTGTCTTCTTCCTGATCTGCTGGTTCTCCGCGTGTCTTCTTCATGATCCGTTAGTTCTCCATGTGTCTTCAAATTGACTTTTGTTGGGTAGTATAAAACTTCGGTGCTCATAGTCCGGCCATCCGAATATTTGGGAGGTAAAGTTTAGAATTATCAGCGCCAGTCTGGGCTCCTCCACAAGTGACAGCATTGATGGTTGGACGTGCCACTTAACCCCCATCCCCGAGTTCTTAATTGATTAAGTTTTTTGGTTGGTGCCTTGCTCTGTCCTCCCATTTTGCAATAAACTCTGGGCATTTTGAAGTACTATGGGTTTTCACCCTGCAAGTTTCAATGTTCATGTTTGCGTGTTTTCCACCTCTTTGCGTGGTGTTTTCTCCTAGGCTAAGCATTGTTCATAGGTTTTTACGCGTGTCTTCTCCTAGGCTGCGCATTGTTCATAGGTTTTTTGTATTGTCCATTGGTTTATACAGCTTCATGTTTTTCTTTCTCCTACAGTCTGGTGATTTTTGGAGAACCATGGCTCTTGAGTTGGTCAGAACCGCAATTGTCTAGCGATTCTAGAGTGCCGTGAGGTGATTTCTAGAGAGCCCGTCCTGTGAAAGAGCCCGTCCTGTAGAAAGAGCCTTCCCGACAATTTCTGGAGAGGTCAGAGCAACATCTGTAGAAAGCGCCTTGGTTCTGGTTTGATGGTCGATGTTGTGAGATAACTGAACTCAAAAGGTAACCCTGGCTCCTTTAGGGTTATGAACAGCTTAATCATGTGTTGCAGCACATTAGTACTAGAGAACGGACCACATTATGAATACATTTAGGGTTTCTCACTCATAACGGTTTCAGCTTACAGTATTCATTTTTCCCTTCAGTATACAATCCTCGTTGAGCTTTAAGGAAACGTGAAGTGACTCTAGGGTTGGTCAGATTCAATATGCACTCTATAGTTCACTTCAAGTCATGAAGAAAAAGTGTCTTTTCAACATTTCCAATCCAAATACCAGTATGAACTAGAAAGTACTTTACATAAGACCAGAATGAACTAAAAAGTACTTTACATAAGACCAGAATGAACTAAAAAGTACTTTACATAAGAGCAACTTGCTTTGGTTCTTGTGAAGGTCCCTCCTATGTTTTGGGCTGCTATAGTTGCTTGATGAGCTTAAGGTATAAGAGATGCTAAAAAACTAGGCCTTTACGTTGAAGTTAAAGTTGGCTTTTAAAATCATTAATAAGCAAACAAGAGGGGTGGCTTGCTTTAGTGAGAAAATGGGCTTCTAAGATAAGAATACGAAAGATCAAGCAAAACTCAAAGTAGGGTAACAATGGCCCTTTGAATAGAAGTAGTTTACAAGTTAATTTTGTTCAAATGGACACTATGCCTCGACACAATCATGTACCAAAAGTTTGGTACCATTAATGGCTAAAAAAAATAGGAAGTGTTAGAGTTTATATCATTTCCCTGTGTATAAATTGTGACATTGAAGTATGGCACAAACTTTTAGTTATATAAAAAACTATGGAGTTCAGACGTCCATGAAAAGAGAATTCTTACCAAAAAAAATTTATGATAATTTTAAAGTTTGTTGGTTGAAACTATGTAATACGTGTACCAGTCCAACAAAATTTGCATTCATTGTGAAATGGAAATTAATGTAAACGAAATAAAGATAACGTAAATTATACTCTAAAAAGGATAGCACCATCCAATTTTAATCGTAACAAATTGGATTTGTCTCATGCTTCATCAAACTATTGCTTCACTCATTTTCTTTTCTAGGCTGATGTTGGATCTGGGATGCCACTTGCTTGGTATTAGAAACTGGCAGATTTATGTTGGTTTCATATGTCTTCCATATATTATGTGGAGAGATATGCTCAACCTTTGTTTTCTTTATGAAGCTTCCTGACTTTTCTCTTTCTCCATATAATTCTTTCCTTGCTGTGACAAACTCACAGTAGACTCACATTAGGGCCAACTGCATTAGTCGCACCAACAGACCTCAAAGTGCAATCCATAAATTTGATGACTCTGTTCATTGAATAATTATATTGTCCTAACTTCCAACCTTCCATGAAAATAATAGCCCGAGCTGGATAGTGTTGAGCAGGCCAATGTTGATGGCATCTAAAGAGTGTTCTCAATGAAAGGCATTTAAGTTATCGACATTCCTGACTTTTCTTTTTCTTTATAGAATTTTTGCCTTGCGTTGACAATCTTACATTAGGTCCAGATGCATCAAGGGTAGTAGCATACCTCTGAGTGCAATCTGAAAAGTTGGTAGCTTTGTTCAATGAATAATTACATTGTTCTAATTTTAAGCTTAGGTGAAAAATGGTGCAAGTTGGACAGTACTAATCACATCAATGTTTATGACCATCTAAAGAGATTTCTCATTAAAAGGCATTGACAGGCTCTTGCCATTCATGATTATGCTACATGGGCTTGAGTACCAAAAAATATTTATGTTGTTGAACATTGCAGATTTTTGCATTTGCCTTCTGCACATAAACATCTATTGGCATTGCTTTAAAAGGGAAATCGTTGACAGATTTGGGTTTCCCTTCTTTAGTAACACCACTCGGTTGTCCATATGCTTCAACACCTCTGTTTGCTGCCCTGTCTGTATTTTCAATTTTTATGTTTTCACTAAGTTCTTTAATAATGATGCATCTCCCATGTCTCTTGGATAAGTTTTTCTGGTGGATGTTATATCGTGTTATTAGTCGTTGCTTAACTTGAGCTAAGACTCTTGGTAATAAAATTGTATCGGTTTGTGAGTTTTTTACTATTACTACTTTATTCAAAGCGTTCAAATTTATTCACTTTTCCATAGTTCAACTTAGGAATGATATTCATTTTTGCAACGTGTACCCGTTTCCTCCTTTGCGATAATATTTTCAAGGCTTTCCTATTTATTATAGTTTTGCTGTAGATTTCAATTTATTCTAGATTTTGAAGTAGTAGAGGCTAGGAATTAAAGGCACAGTTTTCTCTAACAAATTTTTGCAAAAGGAAGCATTTACTTAAAATGAATGCATGCATAACTTGTTTTGACATTTTGACCGCTGCCACTTCTTGGTGTCACTACTTTCATGTAAACTATTTGGAGCTTGGAGATTTATGTAACAATTAATAATGTTGATTTTCATGGAAAACTGTTATGTTTGTTATTATTCATAAAATATAATATATTCAAAGTTTCTTTTTAAATATGTCGGATCCTTTGACTTCTATGCACGGTGGTAAATGGAATATGTTGAACCTTTCATTTAATCTTTGTTACCTAGTATGTTGGATCCTTTTATTTATAGTTGGTTTTGGTTATTCCTACATACACAATAAACATTACTAAGTGACCCTACCAACTCCTCTTAACCTCTATTCTATATTCCTAACCTTATCCCATTGCTATCAACTCTTATTTATTCTTCATCCATTGCATCATCACTTCTCCCTCGTTACCTATCCACTACAATGAATAAGAATTCCATTATCCTCTCCCACTCTTTTCAGCACATAAAGGTTGTATATAATGTACATATATTGTGATAGGAATTTGATGTAAACTTACAAGGTCATTTGGCTAAATAATTGAAACATTTTTTATATATTTTTAACCATAGTGCTATTAAACTTTTAGAAGAATATGATCAACTCAAGTGGTCCAAGAATAGTGGAACAAGGGTATACACTATCAAGTTGGGTTTTGCTGCAAGCATTGAAGAATGCCTTCTTTCATATAGAGTCTATTTGGGGAGAGAAGTCTAGAAATAAACATTTCCTTTAAAAATAAAGATTATTTTATGGTTATAAATAGCCAAGAAGCTGTTAACCTAGGATAATAGACTTAAAAGAAACTACACATGCTAAGAGATGCATACTTTGCAAGCACAATTTAGATATTGTAGATCACTTGTTCGTGGCCTTTTATTTTGAGTTATCTGTTTGGAAGGAGGTATCTCTTGTCTAAGTAGGATGAGATAAGAGTAACTTGGTGAACAGTCTCTTCGCACACAAGGGCTCAAAATTTATGCAAAAAACTTACGTATCTAACATAAAACACTTTCTTGTGAATTCTCAAGGTGCTCTTAGAGAGGAATGTAAGGAAAAAATGTGGCACTTTTTTGCAAAGAAGAGCCTTGTCTTCAGTAGACATATTTGAAATTTTGTTGAAGGGTAGATTTGGTATGAAGTTATAATGCAAATCTGAAGTAGTTATTGAGGATTGTTTTGGCACATTTCACAAAGAAAATAACTTTGCTTATGCATGGAATTAAAAAATTATTCCCATGAAGCAATGAATATATGAAAACCTGAAATGTTTAAGTGTACAAAGTTATCTTAATTAAAGGGCCATGTAGAGACCTTGCAGTTTTTAAGCTTGGATGTGGGAGCAGTACTAATACTAGAGCAGAAATTTTAGCACTCTGGACATCATTACGGGTCGCCAAAGATATTGGGCTGCCTTACCTACATATCTTTGGCGACTCCTCGGTGATTATAAATTGGGCAAAGGGGTAATCCACCCTTCACATGGTGAACCTTGAGGCTTGGTGCTACAACACCAGATTACTCATATCCTCATTCACCTGGGTGGATTTCAATCATGTCTATAGGGAACATAACAAGAGGGCAAACATCTTCTCCATGGAGGGTTTTTGTATGGCTCCTGGTCATCTCTTACTTACTGAATCTTATGATCATGAGTTTATTGGGGAAGTCTCAATCCAGCTTTTTTAGAATTTGCTCATTCTATTTCAGATATTTATCTCATGGATTTTTTTGAGTTATTTCTGGTTATGCTGAGCAACAGTTACATGAATTTTGAGAGTCACTTGCCTGCTTTGGATAAGGTGTCTGGGCTCTTGTTATGTTATTTATGTACATTTCTCTGACTGATGTATATACTGCTCACTTATGAGAGGACCTTTTCATGTATTGATACCCAGGTGCTGATAGTATTTTTTTCACATCTTGGGTATAGTTATATTTCTCTTTTGAACTGCATTGTAATGTAATATTTACTGTTTTGTCTGACCCATTGGGGTATGGATAGTTGTTTGATGATGTACAAGGTTACCTTTGTTTCATTAGAATATCAAGGAACTATTTTTCCTGACTGAAAAAAAAAAAACTTGAAACCTTAAGTGAACTTAGGACCAAGAATATTAACTTCTGTTTTAGATACTCTAACGTCAAGAAGATAATGTGATATTAACTTTTTCCTTTAACTTTTTCATTGAGAATGTGATATTACCTTTTTCCTTCATTTTATCTTAGTTTAGGGTTGGGAAGAGAGAAATCTCTGTATCTTTACCAAATGTAATATTCTCATCATTCTACCACAATGACAAGAAAATAAGTCTAGAATCCACTTAAAGTCTTAAAAGTGATTTACAAGTAGTAGATCAATGAACAGATTTTAGTATTATGCCAATTTAGTATTATGATTATTGTCTTATATTAAAAGTAGTAGATCAACAAGGATATCAAGAGTAGTTTGATATATTTGAACTAATTATATAATTTTGATTCAATCTTTTGAATAACACATCATAGCTTTTTCTTTGTGGACAAAAAAAACAAGTTGAAAATCCATTACAAATTGCAAATTTGCTTTGATACATTTTATTATAATCAAACTTTTCTTACTTTCTGCTTTATATTTGTTTATTTTGTCATTTATAAATTTCCCAATATTTTTTTTAATTTTATACTAACTTTAGCTTTAGAATTTTTCACCTAATGGTAAAAAAATAAACTCCTTGGTCTTCGTGTATGAAATGCCCACCAAACTGCAGGTTATTCATGTAGCAAAAAAAACATGTTGTTATGTGTTCTTTTAGAACTAAATCCTATCAAATTTTAACCAACTGCAAATTTTGAACCATATATTGGCCACAATCCACCCACGTGTTTAGATCTGGATTGATCCATAACTTTCACTTTACACTCTTGAATAATCAATACCCTGTGGGAGCTATGTATTCTTCTTTAGTTTGCATTTTCTTTGTTCCAGGAATCAAGTAAACACCTCCTTTTTATCTCAGGGAAAAAACAACATATCCTTTGGCTTTTGACTCCTTTTTTTAGCCTGCGTATAATTGTTTTCATGTGCCGTCTAGACTCCCATGAAGTAATGAATATATGAAGACCTGAAATGTTTAAGTGTAAAAATTTATCTTACTTAAAGGGCCATGTAGAGACCTTGAAGTTTTTAAGCTTGGATGTGGGAGCAGTACTAATACTAGAGCAGAACTTTCAGCACTCTGGGCATCATTACGGGTTGCCAAAGATATTGGGCTGCCTTACTTACATATCTTTGGCGACTCCTCAGTGATTATAAATTGTTTTCATGTGCCTTCTAGACTTTCTTTCCATCCTCTTTGTGACTAGCACGTGGCTTTTTTTTTCCTTTAACCTTCATTCCCATCCTCTTTGTGGCACGTGCGTGCCTATGCTTGCCCTTTAGTGCTGGGTCCTGCCCTTTGCTGGCCCTCCAAGACCTGGGTCGTGCCTACTATGACCTTCTTTTGTTGGCCATGGGATGAGGTCTTCACCTCCTTTACCTGCCCATACAGAGCTAGCTTCCCTTCCTTCCCTGTTCAAACTTGATGCTCGTACTTGTTGTGGTCATTCCATGCCCCAGCACCCAGCCCTAAAAGGAATACACAACCACTCTCCACTCTAGGGAGGTTATAACATTAAGCATAGGCTTTACGAACTTCAACTAACCAACAAGGTTATTACAATTTCATCATTTGTGCCTTGCCTTATTAGACAATTAGATAGGTAACTGAAGTGAATCTGACATGTTACTTGGCAGCAGTTGCACAGCTTCCATTGCCATTACTGAAATAATTATGAAGTCATTAATAGAGCTCCTGCCTACCTAGTGCTCCTTAGTCCTATCTCTTATTTACCCAGCTATTTTATTTTGCTAACTTGTTGTAAAATATGAAAACATAAGTATGCATTGATGCATAAGTTTATACATCTTGGAAATAGTTTTTTAGTTCTGTAGGTACACACATATGACATCTTCAGTTTGGATTTTATTTTTATACAGTGATGACACACAAGAAAAAAAATACCTACATTGAGAGAGAGAAGATAGTCAAGCCCTTTGTTGACCTGTGCATCACATCGTTAGTTTGAATCTCCTCCCTATACAGTGATGGAAAAAAATGCAAAGCTAGATATGGAAGATTAGAGGACAAATAGAGTGTGTTGCAGGAGAAAAGTAGAAGGAGGGGTGTATTGAAGCGAGGAGAATGAGACTCAATAAAACACATAACTAGGGTCATAATGAGGCAGTGGGTTGAGCAGAAGGGGTATGTCGAGAAGGGATGAAGTATCCAATAAATTCCTTGCTAGATCGTACCTCTAATACACTTTAAGCATTTACTACCTAGATTTGCACGCTTCCATTGTATGCTTTTCTTCTCACATTATATTAAAAAAAAGTCAAAAAACTACCGTCTTTCTGTCACTTTTTTACATTCTACTCTTCTTCCTGCTACAGTTTCATTGTGCGTATGGCATGGTTGTATGTAATTCCCGCAATAGTATATATATAATATGTGTGTGTGTGTGTGTACACAAAAAAAAGTCATATACTTACACATTTGTTTCCTCTTACTCTCAGTGTTTCCCCCGCATAATGGAGGCACCCTTGACAGAAAATGTGATATATTCTTTGTTGTCTGGTTCTATACTTCTTCAGCCACTTTTGCAGGTTTTTTCACTCCCTCCATTCAGACCAACAAATGCAACTACTCCACTTTTTTTAATTACTATCTCTGATGGTAACAACACGCATCAGACTTTGCTCCCAACTACCTTCAACTCCCTCATATCAAATGGAGAACTCCAAGAAGGCTCTGTCATCAAGCTCTCCAAGTGCACCTACACTGTCGTCCATAATAACACATACTGTTTTCTGCCTATTATTTTAAGCCCTCTCTTATGTAGCTTAGCCTATACATTTTTACCTACCACCAACATCATCAATTTTATAACACCTTTACTAATTCTTGCCTTTTCTTCTCCTACAGGACTATTACAATACTCGATCTTGAACTGGTCCACCGCAAGCTTGCCCTTGTTGGGGGCCCTGTTCCTCTTTTACTACCGACTAGCTTTGGCATTCCAATTGGTTCATCAACTAGCTAACCCAGCCGCCTCACAAAAGAAAGTGATGTTCACTCATCCCAAGCATCAGATACACTAATATCCATGCCAACTACTGTAATTCCATTCAAAGCACTCAATCCCAACTATAAAAAATGGTCCATCCAAGGTCGCGTGCTTGCCAAGACACCCATCCATGAATACACCAACCAACGCGGCCCAGGAAAACTATTTGTCTTTGACCTTCTTGAATGTTCTGGAGAAGAGATCCATGTCTCTGCCTTTAACAACTTTGTTGACACCTTCTATTCCCTTGTTGAAATAGGGACACTGTACACTATCTCGAATGGCACAATCAAAACAAGCAACCCTTCATATAACCATTTGAACAACCATCTTGAGATTGTCCTTTCATCTATGTCAACCATCCACCCTTGCCTCGATGCATTTCCCTTCATTCCTTTACATTCCTTCCACTTTAAAACAATCAATGACCTCCAAAGTTTACCTTCAAATTCCATGGTTGACCTGGTTGGCCTTGTTAGCTCTGTCTCTCTTGCATCTACAATTCGAAAAAAAGACGGTTTTGAAACAAGTAGGAGAACTGTATGCCTTAGAGACACATCCTATTTTAGCATCGATGTCACACTTTGGGGTCATCATTGCCACACTGAGGGTTCACATGTTGCTTCACTATACTCCTCCGACCCACCACCTGTCCTTGCAATACAGGGTGGCCATCTTACGGATTACAATGGTAAAACAATTGGAAGTGTTCCCGGTAGTACCATCCTTATCAATCCAGATATTGAGGCAACCCATCACCTTCAAAAATGGTACACTGATCATGGATTTCGCGTTGCGTCGCCATCCTTGAGCCACAAATACATAGGCTCTATGTCTCGAACACACCCATCTAAAACAATCTTTGACTTGCAAGGAATGCAACCCTCTGATAAGAACCTTTGGCTCTCTGTGCGCACTTCCATTGTTGACATTCACATGGATGACTTCCACTCCCTTGCATTCCCTATCTTTGTTGATGGCGTCCAATTCATGAAGAAAGTTGCACATAGAGATTTCAAAACTTGGCATTGTAGCAAATGTGATGGTGAATTCGCAGAATGTGACTACAGATACATTCTAAACCTTTCCTTGCAAGACCACACCGACCAGATCAACGGGGCCACAGCTTTTGATGATGTAGCCAACAAACTACTTGGTGTCTCTACAAAGGATTTATGCCTACTCCCCACTGAGCCCTCAGCCATAAAGGATATCTCTCTGCACGTAACTTCACGCTGATACATGTTCACTTTGTCCATTAAGAAAGAGACTTTCAACTCCAGTACATGCTTGAAGACAACCATTGTCAATTCTGAAGAGATTCCTTTTGCTGCTGCATCAACCAAGCTCCTTGAAGAAATATCTACACTCACTACTCAAAGCTATTCTGTTGCACGCTGTCTCTAACCTCCCATTCATACACTCCACCCTCGGCTATTCCAACCACCACTTTTACTCACCCTCCCACATTTAACTCTTCCCTCACTCCTTTCTTCGACACATCGTACCCTACAATACACAATCCCATCTCTCCAAATGCATTCCACCTCATCTCGACCCAATTATGTTTCTTCCACTTCATCATGATCACTATATTCCCCCCCCCGGCTTTCCTTCCTTCATTGCTTGTATATAGACTTTTCCCTTACTTTCCTATCTTTCTACAAAGATCTGCGATGTAATTAGCTACTATAAATCTTGTGCTCACATGACATATGTGTTATCATATACATTACGTGTTTTTTTTTAAAGCACGCCATACATATGTGTCCATGCAACATTTCATGTTTTCTTACATGTATACAATGTTTATTATGTCATATATGTGGATTTATTTTTTCGACTATGCTACTCCTTGGTTTCTTTTCACATACATACATGCTCCACATACATCACAAAAAATGCTTTATACCTTGTTTCTTGCAAAAACTTTCGCATTGCATTATTTTCTATATGTAGACATACCTTCTTATTTGTACTTTGCATATCTTGCTTTTAATGTACATGCCTCGAATTTTTCTTACAATAATACATTTAATAACATTTGAAATTCCCATCAATGTCTCCTCCAAGTTCAAGGCAAACTCCTCTTCAACAACCTATGTTTCCCAATAGTGCACATTACCAAATAAATGCACGTAGAAGGCTTATTTATAGCTAAACAAAGGACTGCCAAAATGTGCAGAGGTGTCTTATTTATCAATCTAGGTGTGGAAACATCAATGCTTCAATCAACCCTACCCCAATGCACACATCCACTACACCCCCACCTCCAACCACCCCCTTGCCAGATGGTCACGCTTGCTTTCTTAACTGACTTTCTCGGCTCCATCCACTTCATGTTTGCTCCATATGCAAGGAATCATATCCAAATATGAAAACAAAGTTTTCAAATGGAATATATACATGTTGTCGATGTAATAATGAGTGACATGGCCATCACTTCTCCATAGATAACAACATGGATCCTGGAAACCAACCAATTGAATTTGCATGCTTGACTCAAATAGAAGAAATGCTAATTGCCCGAGTCAAACCAATACTTCAAGTTACGCATGCACGTGGTGGCCAATACAAATACTCTAGCTATACTATTAGCTTCCCACAAGGCATCTCCACAATAGCCACCTCTCTTCCACGTCTCTTAGGAGACTTGGACATCCTTGTTGTTCGCAAATTCAATGCTGCAAACAAGCCTTATGAATTCATTCTTAGCCGTTCAAATCCCGTATTACAAGGATGTCCACCTTAACCTCCAAGAATTACATGCTTTGCCACTAGAACCCACAGATGTGTCCTCCCTTCTTTGCCATGGCACAACCCCTGGGCCTGGCCTCCAACTACCCTCCCCTACTACTGATGATGCAACACCTTCAATGCCAATTCCAACAAGCATTGAAACCTCGTCCTTTGTTTTTTCACTCCCAGATTCTCGCACTGAGACTGAAGAAATTAGGCGGTTTGCATCTACAACCCCTACCACCCCTTCAACATCAATTGGTTGGCCCCCCATTGGTCTTTCTCTAATAAATGAATATAATATGGAAGGGCTCCTCTCAATGGAAATCCCAACGCTATTTCCCATAGGGGTTCCCATGCTAAAACAACCTCTTCTTTACAAAGTCACCATGCAGGAATATGCTTTGCACCTTATCCGATTCCATGATAATAGGTTTTCCCAACACCCTTGGTTCCACTACTACTTGTAAAACCTTATGATGCACCATCGTAGCCAAGCCACTGCAGCTGTTTTTTTTAAATGCAACCTAGCAGACACCCTCACCGCAACTGTCTTGCCTTTGCGCACACAACTCAACTAGATGCTAGATTCTCATGTTGCTAATCATGCCATGCATTTTGGATATGCTCTACGTGGCACCCGATCTTTCTAGAACAAAAGACGAGGTGAGCTGTGTGATATGATCACCCAGCTTGGTAGCCCAACCTTTTTTTTTACCCTCAGTGCAGCTGACACCAAATTGCATGACCTTCACATGCTCATGCCTTCCCATCCTCCCAGTTCATTGCCTTCACAATTCCAATGGAGAATTCATAACATTATAACCAATCCACATACTACATCTCTATATATGAACCATAGATTCACCATGTTCCTTGAAGAGGTCCTGCTACACACATTCCAAACAAAATATTACTGGTGCAGGTTTGTTCCTCTCACTCTTTGCATTTTATTTCCTTTTACTGCTTGTCATTTCAAATTTTTTCCTAACTTTGTGTTTTGTTTTTCCTTCCCTTCTTACTACAAGTATGAATGGAAAAATCAAGGTTCTGCTCATATACATGGATTCCTTTGGTTGGAGGACGCACCCAATATGGACAGCATTGATTGGAATGATCCCCTCGCTATTGATACTGCAAAAATGTACTTTGACAGCTTCTTAACAGCATGGAACCCTCGTCCCATGCACCTTCATGTCTCTGCCTTCCATCGAGCATCTCACCAATACCCTTGCTCACTTGCGGCATCCTCCATACGTGAAGGAAACCAAAATGATGACTATGAAACCCTTGTCAATTATGTGCAACACCACACAAAATGCAATGAAACCTCTTGTCTTTGCAAAAAGGGCACAACCCTCGTTTGTCGCTATGGTTTCCCCTTTGAACTACAAGAAACATATTCTATGTTCATTGACAACTTTGGCCAAAAAAAATATATCCCTGCTAGAAATGATGAGCTTTTAACGTACACAACCCTCTTATGCTCTCAGTATGGAGAGCTAATGTTGACTGCCAGCCTATGCTCTCACATCATGTTGTCCTCTCATACATTTCAAAGTATTCTTCGAAAGCAAAGAACAAATCTGAGAGCTACCATGACATTCTAACACGTATTGCACATGCCGCCCCTGCAGAAGAGGGAATCTTATTACCTATCCGGAAACTATTGTCCGAAACCGTGATTGATCGAGACATTGGAGCACAAGAAACCTGCCATATGCTGCAAAAAATTCCCTTGACTCTTTGCAGTCATACATTTGTTTCCCTGAACACTTCCCAGACCATTTTCAAACATGTCTCGCCAGACCTCCCCAACACCCCCCCACCAACCAACTTCATTTTCACATACATGCAAAGACCCCCTTTTCTTGAACACCTGCCCCTTCTCAAAGCTTCCCTCTCTTAGTCCTTTTCTGCACGTAGAAAAAAATGTCATTGGAAGCCCCACAAACCAACCAAGATCGTGCATGTCCTTCCTCATTTCCTTGACATCCCTCCTTCCACCTCTCCTCTTTATGTCAATTTCTATTGGAGTGAACTCCTCCTTTACAAACCTTTCCGCAATGTGCCAAAAGATATTGGCTCCTCGGACTTGGAAGTTTTCTCTGCATGGGAATATTTTCGTGGGAGGTACAATGCCTAGCATGTTGACCGACAACCTTTTCCCCCTCCAACTATTTCTATTGATACACCTCCCCCTCATGAATTTCATCCTCCCTCCTCTATCGACATGTCAGAATGGGAACTCCTCTCTCAACTCCACCCTGGAAACAAACTACAACTTGATGATCTTGACATGCTTGTTCATCGCGACTTTGACACCAATCACAATTGGGGCCACACACATATACCTTTACACTTGAAAAACTCAGCCATCTCATTTATTGACTTGAACTGCTCATTGAACCAAGCAGAACTACAACCTTTTTCAACTCCTGCTTCTCCTAATTGCTTTTCTCTAACACAATGCATAGCCTTTAAAATTATTATGTCCCACTACACACAACACACTACCACAAAACCATTATGTATGATCATCCAAGGAACTGCAGGCACAGGGAAATCTTACTTAATTGGATGCTTGCAAGCTGCATTCTCTTCATCATCTACAGATAACTCATCCCCTCTTCTCCTGCTTGCTCCAACTGGCGTCACAGCATTTAACATAAATGCCCTTACAATACATTCTGCCCTTCGGATACCAATAAATACTATGCTTCCTCTTGAGGGCCAAGCCCTTGCAAACCTCCAAGAACGAATCCTCCATATACGCTATGTGCTAATTGATTGGATGAGTTTCATTGGACCAAAGCTCTTATCCAACATTGACTCTTGTCTTCAGGAAGCGTTCCCTTCCCATCAAACATGCCCTTTTGGAGGCCGCTCTATCATCCTCGTAGGTGACCTTGGTCAACTTCCACCTGTCAAAGATATCCCCGTGTATGTAGGAGTGTCACGTGGAAACACACTTTGGCATACCTTTGACACATTCATAACCCTCTCAATGGTCTTTTGTCAACAAGGAGATGACCCTTCTCAGATTCAGTTCCACCAACTTCTCCTCAATCTTAGGAATGCAACATCAACTATTGCCGATTGGACCCATCTTATTTCAAGGACATCCTCTTCCCTCTCTAAAACTGAGAACCACATATTTGATCAATCCACCCATTTGTTCTCGACTAACAATTATGTTGCCTTACACAACAAACAAATGCTTAAACAACTAAATGTCCCGATTGCATTATGTTCCGCAGAAGTTAGGAAACAAACACTACTGCTTACACCAGAGGATGAACAATTAGATATGATCGTACTCCTTGCCGTTGGTCAACAAGTTATGCTTACAACAAACCTTTGGGTTGAGGAAGGTTTTGCTAATGGTGCTCTTGGTCAAGTTGTTTCAATCTTGTACAACACCGCCACTACTCCACCTATGCTTCATTTGTTTGTTGTTGTTGACTTTGTCAACTACAAAGGCCCACCATGGGATGCTTCTAACCCTACCTACATCCTGATCCTCCCTTTAACAAGAGGTTCTCATAGACAACTTCCCCTTCGCACGGCCTGGGGTTTAACAATCCACAAATCACAAGGAATGACCTTACAGAAGGAAACAATCGACATAGGAAACATCGATCGACAAGGGCTCACATTTACTACAGTTTCAAGAGTTAGAAAACTCACTGACCTACGCATAATGCCACCTTTTTCTTTTGCTCGCTATGCACGTATGAAGGATAGCCCTTCTGTCCAATGAAGAAAACAAGAAGAAACTTTAATTGCCTCCAGATCAATTCCACCACATGTTGCTTAACATAGTTGCTCACATATGCTTACACCCATGCATTGCTTCCCACACCTCTTCTCAGTTACACAAAAAATAGTAAACAAACAACACCATAAAAACAAATACTATCACTTTTCGCTTGCTAAATACCAAAACAAAACAACCTCGCCTTCTTCCCTCCCCCCATCCACCCCCCAAGGAAACACTCTTGCACTCATGCATATATTTCTGTTCATTTGCTTCCAACATCTTAACTTCGTTTTGTTTCATCTACTTGAATATACCATAACATTACACTTACAACATTCTTTTCTCTCTGCAATAGAACAAACAAAAAAAAGAACAGCAAAATGTCCATTACACAAGTTTTCAACTTTTTTCCCTTTCATCTATGATGTGAATATGTTATTGCTTTTGTTATTCACTACTATGAAAAAAAATTGTCAGTATAGCAATTCAATTACAAACAAAAAATGTGCCTTCCTTTACTCTATATTATTTGAACATGTTAAGCTTTTAATGGCTCTATTTTCTCTCTTCCTAGCTCTTTGACAACAAACATGGACATGCAATACCTGAACACCCTTGCCGACTTCTGCAAGCAGATCAAGAAACAACAAGCATCGCTACAACAAATTGAAGCATGCTTCCAATCGACTTCAAACATACTACTGAATCCGATTCACCCTACTATTAAGCTTCTCTCAGAAATAAGATCCTTCCTTCAACGCATGATCCATATGCATGAAAGGGACACCATGCGCAAGATCCACAAAGACTTAGTATCCCACCACCCTTGTCTTGCTCAATACATAAACATTACATGGTGTTGTCGTTGCCATAATCCCTCTTGCATTTATGACTAAAGCCTCTTCCTTGCTTGCAATTCCCTTTTCCCTCTCCTTACAACCTAGCAACCCTTCTTCTTTGATTCCCGCACATTATTCAGTTTCCATTACTACCATTCACTTGTATGTACTACCTTGTCCATAACCGATGCTTTAATTGAATAAATGTATTACCCTTTTGCACACATCGAATGCACAAACATTGTACATATTACATGCTTCCACTACTACCACAGTACATGTACATTTATTATATTTCCCTTCTACTTGCATGTAATGCACCTCTCTAAAGTATATACTCTATCAAACAAACAGTTATTTTACAAATACAATGCAACAAACTCTATGTAAATAGAAACAGTTCACATTATACTAAGTTTTTAACTTCTGTTGTACATTTAATCCATGTATATATTTAGCTTCTACTTCTTGTCATTACACATATGTATATTCTTTTTCCCATGGAATCCCTATACTTGGTTTCAAAGTAAATATGTTGTCCATTTGTTACTTCTACTCAATTTAGATTGTCTGTACATTACATTGGTTTCAAATATTCGCAATCCTCATTTTGTTTCAAATACTCTCTTATGATCAAAGAAACAATTCAAACTATACTGTATGTACATAGAAACAGTTCACAATATTGTCATGTCCCCTCAAAGTGGCCATTAAAGTGTTGACCATACTGGACTCCTAGGAGGGGCTCAATTTGACATTAATCATGCTCCCTAGGGAAATTTTGTAATAATTAATTAAGGCATGTATCTAAGTTTTATTTTCCATTTTAATTATTATTGCTAATTAATGAGGTGTAAATCAGCTGCCTAGTCAGGTGGGGCGCATTGGGCAAGTCTACTAGCCAAGGAAGGAAAGAGGAAACACTATGACAAAAGCTGTCATAGGAAACAAAGAGGAAAGTACCAAAAATCAGGAAAAAAAGCAGTCAAGGATAAAGCAGGAAATTTTTTCAAAGGAGGGCGCAGTTGCCTCTTATGGAGCTCAAGAAAGCAATCAGAGAAAAGCAGGAAAGTTTTCAAAGGAAAGAATAGTTTCCTTATGAGTCTGGAAAAGAAAAAAAGGTGTCATAACTCAAAAGAAGCAACTTTTGAATTAGAGAGAGCGCAGTTTCTAATTATGAAGGAGGATTTGAACTTGGAAATAATTTTACATGGTCCTACTTGCTAAATTCCCCAAACGAGGCGCCTATGTGGCTAGGGTTAGGGTTTGTTGAGGGCTGACTTGCTCTCACAGGTCACCTTGGATCCTCACTTGCTAAGGAGGTCACTCAACACTCTATTAAAGGTGAATTCGACCCCATTGATTCAGTTTGGATGATTTGACATTGTGGTTATGCTATGTGAGCATACTCTCTGAGTGTTGTGCCTCATACCATTGGGTGATGATCCCCAAATACCTCCTCCCTTCTCTTCCATATCCATTTCTATCTATTACAGGTTTATGGAGTGCTAATGTCAGCCATTGAAGCTTATTCCAGAAGTTATTACAGCCTCCATCAAGTTCAGGTCGAGCTCCAGTGAAGCCCATGCTTCACCTATGCTCACAGCCCCTTACTAGTCAAGATTCGGGCCTCCCGCCCCTTAATTTTGGAAGATTCTTGTAATGGTCAGTAAATAATGTTATTTATATTCTATAGTGTTAGTATCTTCTGAACATTACATTTATCAGGTCTAGATATCTCAGACCCTGAAGAATATCATCTCAGTTTCATTAAAAGATCCTATTTTATCAGTGTATGGGGGAATTGAGTGAATATGAGTGTTGTAATGAATATTTCATGATGAGGAAGGTATTGAAATAAATTTTCATGTTCATAGAACCCATATTTATCTCTATTATAAATCTCATTTTTCACAGAATTGAATTTAAGATGATTTAATAGTCTTTTTAAGACCCTAGCTAGATTACTAGTTTTTAATAACTAGTTTTACTGAAATTGATGCAAAATAGGCTCTGTAAACTCAAACTGAGCTCTGTCAATTCCTGTAGGTCAGTAACATTACTACCTTCCCATATCAATCTCTAGAACCATTTTTTTTTGTACCACCCTTTTGCATCCTCCTTTGCGCAGGGTTCTCCTTGGCCAAAACTGCCAAAAATCCCAAATTCACCCAAAACTTATTAGAAATTTCTAGAATATCAATGAACTGTATAAATATTTTATTTATGTTATATTAATTTTGGAATAAACCTATGCAAGTTTTCAGAAGCCCCTGGTTGAAATAGACCGAACTACTCTCCTTAGTTGCACGGTTTGGCTGCCCAGAAGCGTGGTAGTAAGTTTCCGCAGTGCAGACTCTGAACCCTAAATGGCACCAGATCTAAATTTGTTAGGGGAGATTAAATTCAATGTCATATTGTATTTTGTTGCTGCCCACTGCTCACTCCTTTTGTCTGCAAAATTTCCCAGAATAAACCCCTTATTTGCCCAGTCAAAGAAGTCATTGTGTAAATTAATTCAAGTTCAGAAATTTTAATATAATTAATAGAATTGGAGAGTATTCAGGTCTGTACACCAGACTTGGGACATTACAGTGGTATCAGAGCTCTTGCCTTGTATCATCCTGTGGAAAGAAATATCTCACTAAAGAAATTTGGAGCCATGTCATACTATGAGGATGATGCGCAGTATGAAGAATATTGTCGAAGATATGAAGAAGAAGAAATCCTCTATGTTGATGGAGGAATACTAAAAAATGAATATGATGAAGACTATTGGACATCAAACAGAGAAGAGATTAGATCTGATTCTCCAATGGTTAAGAAAAACTTGGCAGAGATCATTGAAGCATGTGAGAACATGCCTCAATACTACGAGGACTATCTAGCTTTGGGTAGGAATATTTGTGCAAACCTTTCTTTTGGAGATTATATTTATTTCAAGTATGGATTCTGGCCCACGCATGATTATGAACACTCTTTTAAGATCTACAATCCATCTAGAGAGGAACCGATTTGTTCCACCTCTATGAAAAAATAAGAATAAGAAGGAACCAAAGGTGAAGATTCCTCAAAGCCATCTGCATATTCAAGATTTCAGAGTTTGTTTGGTTTTTCTTCAAACAGAGATTCTGAATTTTGTGACATGAGTACCCCTAAATATGAAAAAGTATCAAGTTTCTTGGAGGATAATATAGATGAGGAAGATATCCATGAAGTGAAGTGCAAATCACCACAATGTAGTTCCATAAGAGAAGAAGTTGAAGAGGAATGCACTTCAAGTTTCTTAGTGGGTGATCTCCAGATCACTGCTCAAGGTTTTGGCTCATGTATGGGTAGTGAGACATCTCTTGGATCAGATCCAAAAGAGGTACACAAATCAGATTTATAGTCACCTTATAAGCCACATAATGAAGATGAAAACAAGACCATGCCGCCTGGGTGTGAAGCAGAAATTTTGGTGGAAGAGCAGGTCACCATAGTATCCGTACAGGAAGATGGTAATGCTAAGAACATGGATAATAAAAGTTCTGATTTTTGTAGCAGCCATGTACACCTGTAACCATCTGATCCATGTAAATATAAAAAGTCTTCACTTGCATCTGAGGACTGCAAAAGGAAGGCCACTTCATGTGAGGGAGATAAATTCACTCCCAGTTTCCCTATTAGTGATCACATAATCAGTGAAAAGAAGGGTGATATTGTTAATGGTGATAATATGGTGAAGGAATATTTTGGATCATATCCAAAAGAACAAAAAATATCAGATCTGAATTCATCATTTGAATTGCATAATGAAGTGGAAGGCAAGCCCCCACCAGCTAGATGTGAACTAGGAAATTTGAAGGACGAAAATCTGATGCAAAGGGAGGGACACAGTTCAGAATGTTGGACTCTCTTGCAACATGATGAAGCTGAAATTCCAAGGCATGAGATGTTTTCTGATTTTCATAAAGATCACATGTCATTCCAGCATTCAGAGATACCCTTCACTTCACATAATGGAAGTGAGTGTGTAGAAAATTCAAAGGCTGGCTTGCATGTTGAGGATGAGTTTTATGTGGTGGATTCATTCCACAAGAAAAATGGGCATATATGTCATCTATTAGAAGAAGAAAACTTGATGGAGGATATTGTTGGTGAGCCACATCATTTGAGTGGATCACTAAAGGAGGATAGAAAGAATCTTAGGGAAGCCATGAAAAACTTTGTTGACATCAATGCCTTGGTGGCAAGATGTTGTTGGCAAGCTTCTAGTGGAGATATGGAAGGAGAAGCCTTTCTGGAGGAGTGCATAGCACTGAAAGAAGGAATGGAAAAAATGAAGGAGATATATATGAACTTATTATCTGATAGAGAATATCTCCTCATGGTGGCTGAAATGTACCATAGTGCACTCAAGAAGGAAGAAGAAAAATCAGAAAATATCACTAATAAGTTGGAGATCACCAGTAACTTATTGAAGAGCACACAAAGATCCCTTGAAGATTCAAAGTTACAGATATTTCAACTTCAGAAGGAGTTGAAGGTGTCATACCTTTCATGCTACATGGAAGGAAATGTTTTGGGTTTAATGGAGGAACCTCATGTGGAGGACAGCCATAAGGAAGGGGCATATTTGCAGGTGCTTGTGAAAAGGTATAAGGAAGAAAATTTTGGCCAATCACTCATTAAGGTGGAGAGGAAGGATGAATTTCTCTTCTCTACCAGAAAGAGGGATGATAGCATTCCTCATGGATCAGAAAATAAAATTCCTTATTCATCCATTGATTGGGTGGATAGAGACACCTTTGGAGTGAAGAATGTGGGAGGTGAAGAATTTAATTTCTGCAATAAGTTTTTTGTTTGGACTGACATTGTCTTGACATGTGGGCAGCCACAGAGATTTAATTTGCAGCCATTGGATACCTCCCATGAACATGCACATGAGGTGCATTCTAAATTTTTTGTGCTTAAGGAATTTTGGGATGCAGATGATGAGTTCCAAGCACATGCCCATTACCCGAGAAAGGATGAATTTTCTCATGGAAGGAGTCATGTTTTCAGTGAAGAGTCAGAAGAGATCCCCTCTATTGGACCAGCCCATGATGGGTTTGATGCATCCACACCTTTGGTGGGCACATTTTGCAAAGGTTTGTTTTACTATAAATCAGTCCACACTTCTAGTTCAACAGGCACACATAGGGATGAAAATTGGGTGAAGGGATTTTTCCTATTGATGCTACATGAGGAGCAGGAGGCTCCCACATATTCCATTGATGACTTAATGGTTCAGCCATGTGGTATGAAAATTTCACAATTACCTTTATTTGTGTACATGAAACATCAGAGGCATCTATTTGATGTCTTCATCATGCATGGCTATGAATGGAAGTTCCACTTGAGTCACTTTGGTGGAACAAGTAGCATAATGTTGAGGTCTTGCACCAGAACAAAGATAGCAGATGAGGAATTCCATGTTTGGTGGGAGAGTTTGAAAAATGTTCAGTTTGGAATGGGGAGAGATGAGCTCCCAGTATGGTTGTATGATTTTCATAACCTCATTTTCCTCCTCTACAATGATAAAATTTTGTTGTTTTTATTGATGGGTGGAAGGAGGCAGATAAAACCATGGGATCCAGGCATTCTTAGGAATGACAGAGTTCAAAAGGTGGTAGAAAAATTTGGGTCCTTGCAGAGGAGGCAGTGGGATCCAAGAATTCTACTCGGTTACTTTGACTGGGTTGGCAATTTTGCTAAAGGAAGTGGCATCAAAGAAATGACTATGATCAAAGTGGTGCAGCAGAAACATGTTGGACAAATTTGCAGCACACTGTGGTGCTTCTGCTTAAGGACAAGTAGATTTGGGAGGGGAGGACTGTCATGTCCCCTCAAAGTGGCCATTAAAGTGTTGACCATACTGGACTCTTAGGAGGGGCTCAATTTGACATTAATCATGCTCCCTAGGGAAATTTTGTAATAATTAATTAATTAAGGCATGTATCTAAGTTTTATTTTCCATTTTAATTATTATTGCTAATTAATGAGGTGTAAATAAGTTGCCTAGTCAAGTGGGGCACATTGGGAAAGTCTACTAGCCAAGGAAGGAAAGAGGAAACACTATGACAAAAGATGTCATAAGAAACAAAGAGGAAAGTACCAAAAAGCAGGAAAAAATCAGTCAAGGATAAAGCAGGTAAGTTTTTCAAAGGAGGGCGCAGTTGCCTCTTATGGAGCTCAGAAAAGCAATCAGAGAAAAGAAGGAAAGTTTTCAAAGGAAAGAATAGTTTCCTTATGAGTCTGGAAAAGCAAAAAAGGTGTCATAACTCAAAAGAAGCAACTTTTGAATTAGAGAGAGCGCAGTTTCTAATTATGAAGGAGGATTTGAAGTTGGAAATAATTTTACATGGTCCTACTTGCTAAATTTCCCAAAGGAGGCACCTATGTGGCTAGGGTTAGGGTTTGTTGAGGGTTGACTTGCTCTCACAGGTCACCTTGGATCCTCACTTGCTAAGAAGGTCACTCAACACTCTATTAAAGGTGAATTCGACCCCATTGAGTTAGTTTGGATGATTTGACATTGTGGTTATGCTATGTGATCATACTCTCTGAGTGTTGTGCCTCAGACCATTGGGTGATGATCCCCAAATACCTCCTCCCTTCTCTTCCATATCCCTTTCTATCTATTTCAAGTTTATGGAGTGATAATGTAGCCATTGAAGGTTATTCCAGAATTTATTACAGCCTCCATCAAGTTCAGTTCAAGCTCCAGTGAATCCCATGCTTCACCTATGCTCACAGCCCCTTGCTGGTCAAGATTCGGGCCTCCCGCCCCTTAATTTTGGAAGATTATTGTAATGGTCAGTAAATAATGTTATTTCTGTTCTGTAGTGTTATTATCTTCTGAAAATTACATTTATTAGGTCAATATATCTAAGACCTTGAAGAATATCATCTCAGTTTCATTAAAAGATCCTATTTTATCATTGTATGGGGGAATTGAGTGAATATGAGTGTTGTAATGAATATTTCATGATGGGGAAGGTATTTAAATAAATTTTCATGTTCATAGAACCCATATTTATCTCTGTTATAAATCTCAGGTTTCACATAATTGAATTTAAGATGATTTAATAGTCTTTTTAAGACCCTAGCTAGATTACTAGTTTTTAATAACTAGTTTTACTGAAATTGATGCAAAATAGGATCTGTACACTCAAACTGAGCTCTGTCAGTTCCTGTAGGTCAGTAACAGGCTTACCTTCCCATATAAATATCTAGAACCATTTTTGGTTTTGTTTGTACCACCCTTTTTCATCCTCCTTTGCGCAGGGTTCTCCTTGGCCAAAACTGCCAAAAATCCCAAATTCACCCAAAAATTATTAGAACTTTCCAGAACATCAATGAACTGTATAAATCCTTTATTTATCTTATATTAATTCTGGAATAAACCTCTGCAAGTTTTCAGAAGCCCCTGGTTGAAATAGACCGAACTACTCTCCTTAGTTGCACGGTTTGGCTGCCCAGAAGCGTGGTAGTAAGTTTCGACAGTGCGGACTCTGAACCATAAATGGAACCAGATCTAAGTGTGTTAGGGGAGAGGAAATTAAATGTCTGATTTTCTTTTGTTTCTGCCCACTGCTCACTCTTTTTGTCTGCAAAATTTCCCAGAATAAACCCCTTATTTGCCCAGTCAAAGAAGTCATTTTGTAAATTAATTCAAGTTCAGAAATTTTAATATAATTAACAAAATTGGAGAGTTTTCAGGTCTGTACACCAGACTTGGGACATTACAAATATATACTAAATTCTTAAGTTCTGTTGTACATTTATCACATGTGTATATTTACCTTGTACTTCTTGATTTCATACCTATGTCTGTTTTTTTCCCCATGGTGTCCCTATACTTGGTTTGAAAGTAAATTTGTTGCCCATTTTTTAACTTCTACTACAAGTATACTATTTGTACATTCAGTTGGTTTCAAATATTCGCGATACTCAAATCATTTCAAAATACTCTCCATAAGAGAGTATATGGTCTGTAAGTAAATAGCTGTTGCAACAGTTTGTTAGTCAATTTTTTAATTTACTAGTATAGCTACTTCATCTGTACTTGTCCTCTCCTGTTCCCGCCAATGCAAGCTTCCTTTGTGGCCTGCAAAGCATCCAACTCCAAACTAAAAGGTACTATCCTATCTACTTTTCTTTCCATGCTATTTGTCCATTTTATACAAGAAGAAACAAAAAAATTACTTTATTTTGCCCGCCCTCCCCTTAATGGAAACAACAGAATACTATATTTATATTATAGTTCATTGTTCTTGTGTTGTGTGCTACTCTGACAGGTTATCATATCATGGTGGGGAGAAGGAATCCATTGTTGTCCGGAGCAATAGCTTCTCTCGGTTAGAAAA
Organism: Pseudotsuga menziesii; assembly: GCA_001517045.1. NCBI lineage: Eukaryota > Viridiplantae > Streptophyta > Pinopsida > Pinales > Pinaceae > Pseudotsuga > Pseudotsuga menziesii. The sequence continues at coordinate 10,559 of LPNX010173975.1, read as the reverse complement.
CAGAACTGGGAATGATGACAAGGTACTTTCTCTCTTATTCGTTGATTCAAACTAAGGTTTAGACTCCATCCAATAGAATGCTATCCATCCTTGTTTAACTCAATAACTGATGTTGTTTTTTTTTTTCCTGAAGGGTATTCAGAGACAAGAATTTCAAAGACCCACAACAGGGAATGCTCACTCTCGAACGTCTTCATGCCACGAAAGAATATTAAGCCTCGAGCAACATGTATGATATTTGTTACTATTGTTTCTCTCTCTCTCTCTCTTGATGCTTTCTAGAGTTGCTCACTACAACTAAATTCCAATCAAGGTTTTCCTTAATAGTTAGTAATTCAACTCTAATGTATAAAGCTCTGTGATTTTATGACTTTGATTTTTAATTTTGAGCTGGAAAAGCTCGACTTTCATACATCCGTGAGCATATTAGGCACACATTTCTCACCATGGCTTGGGAGGTCTACACCCTCTTATAAACTTTAACCATTGCAGTTCAAGTACTAAAATTTGTTCTCATAGTGGTTCAAGTTGGGGCACTCCGCAGTTCATATCCCTCTATAGATTGGTAAATGGTAAAATCCAATAGTTCACCTATGTGTGAGCTAATTGTTTTATATGAGCAATGTTCATTGTTGATTGATTCTGACTGTTCCCAATTTTTCCAGATTTTGGGTTGTTTTCGTCTCTGCAATGTGATTGAAATTTTGGGTTGTTTTCATCTCTGTAATGTGATTGAAATTCTCCTTGGTATATATCTTAATGGAATAATTATCTGTAGCCAAAGTCTAATGTCTATATTATTGACTATGTGTTCTCTTCAAATTGTAGGTTGATAGGCTACGCAGAACACTTAGGCATCAGGAGGATGTGCACAGAGCATTGGAAAGATCCTTCACAAGACCTTTAGGAGTTCTTCCTTGTCTTCCATCATTTCTTCCTCAAAAGGTAAACTTAAAATCTGATGAACACAACAAGCTTTAGTAGGTGATTAAAATCATTGAATGAATGCCTTGAAGATCTAGTTTGCAAGCATAATGTTTTAGTGAAAAGTTAGCATTTAGAATTGTGGATGAAACAAGATGGGCATATCTTTCACTTCACTTATTCCTGTATGAGAGTTTTATAATCCTATTTAGAATTCTTAAATCATATCCATATTCTTGTCTCCAAATGATGGATTGCTTTCCCTCTCATAAGGGAATCACAGATTAAAAAAGTTTTATAGAAAAACCTACAATGGATTGATAGGTGGAACTATTTGTAAGGGATGAATTTTTGCTCTAATTATAGGCCTTCATAAATATAAAGTGTGAGCTATTAAATTTCTCAAAATGGTTTTGTCTGAGTGGAGGTGTCTAGAATCTATTATACTGAAATATATTTGACAGATATGATTTCTTGCTGGCCACTTCAAACAAAGCAGCTTCTTGCAGAAGTAGCTCTGCGATAGCATCTTGAAAACAACTGATCAAGGTTACCCCTTGCTGAAAAAAGGGTAATAGGTAGCAATTGGCATAGCCAACATATGAAATCAGCTTTAATACTAAACAGTTCTCTATGTCTGGTATATATTTAATTGCTATTAGTCTCCCCTGTGGTATTAGGAGTGTATATTTAATATCATTGACAAGTATAATAAAATGATTTCCCAAATCGGGTTCCTACAAGCCATGCAATGGCAAAAAATCATGGCCTTGATGGAGGATTCAATGCAACATTGCAGTAGAAATTTCCGTTGGAGAAAACAGTCTTCCTGGTTGCTCTTTCCAGCCAGCAGCTCCTCCTTAATGAAACCCTCGTCTTTAACTAGAAATGCTAGCCAAGAGGTTTGGCTTGTCAAATATTTTTTATGTTTTGGTCAGAAGAGGTATTTTTGGAGTCTGGTTGAAGCAATTATATATTTATAATGACGGTTCCATCCAACTTGATGCTTTTGGGTATTTAGGTTATAATTGACCTTTATTTCTAATGTTGGGTCCGTCCAACTCGATGCTTTTGGGTATTTAGGTTCTAATTGTCCTTTCCAGCATTAGGTAGCAAATACTTGGATAGGTAAAAGGTTAAAGCCAAGCATAAAATCTGATTGTCTTCAAAACGACTAGTTAGAAAATGTTGGAAAAAGTAAAAGTTGTGAAAAGAAGGTTGAGATTATCTTTGAAGAGCAAGATATGATTATTTTTAGGTGCAGTGGACAATATTGTTTGATTTTTAAGATGACTTAGTTGGCCTGGAAAAAATCTGGTCAAGTTGCAAAAGAACCCAGAAACGTTCACTGTAAAAAAGTAACTAGAGATATGCCATACCTAGGTGTCTCTTCTAGAAAACCAGCATACATCATGGCTATATATCCAATGGTCTATGGATAAGAGCTTACCCATACATGGTCTTTAGAACAAGGGTTGGACCATAATAGGGAAATTATTAATCAATGTGTACCAGTACAATTGTTGGACTATAGATAGGAGCTGACCATATGAAGCATTCAACCATAGAAATGCCATCTTGTCATTGGGTATCTCCTTTTACTTACTGTTGTTGATATCATTTCACCACTGCTATGGGTTATTAGAGGTTTTTCTGATACTATTTCCAACTAAAACACTGTCCAGAATTCTTGTAGCTTACTGTAGGTCACTAACTGAGATTATAGATACTGCCCATAATTTTTTTTTGAAGTCACAGACTGCCAAGATTCAATAATTATTGTTGTACACATATATGATTTAGTGTTTTTAGGCATCTTCAATACCCAAACTATTGTTACAGGAAGGATGCAAATCAGAGTGTTGTATATGTGCCCTGAATTGCAAATCAGAGGACTGGGTTCACATCAGAGCTTTATGATGCATGTTCTCATCAAGTCTCTTGACAATGATTTCTATTGTATAGGTTTGACAATGATTTGTATTGTATAGGTTTGTCTGGTTTGTGAGAACTCTAGAGGTCCTTGAGCTAGCTAACACGGTTGAAATTTAAATTATACAGAATGTAGAAACAATTAGAGTCAAACGTAGCAAGGCTCTAGATGTGCACTTAACTATTGCTCTGAGACTTTTCAATACATTGCTAGATTTCTTTCATGTCATGTGTTATCCATTTATCCTTTTCTGTTTTGCAATAAATTGATAACCCCTCCCCAATATGGTGCAAGTGTACCAACAGAATGTAGGTAAACATTATGTGATACATATAGCAAGCTTGTCCATTGCAAAGCCTATGAATTCTAGTCCAAATTCTTTATAATTTCATCTCTTAAATACCCCATTACCAATGTTTCTCTATGTTTTTAGCTTTTTGTGTGGCCAACTTTTCTATTTGTGTATCTGTCATTTGAAGATCAATTTTTATTTTCCTTGTAGCTTCTAAATATATAGTTTCCTGTGTCCTATTGTAGTCCGAGTGGGATATGGACAAACTAAAACGCCCCGTTTTGTCTCAGCAGTATTTCCACAAAAACCACTTTCTCCCACCAACTATTGACCTTTTCCGATGTTGTGGCCTAACATTTTGATGTACACATCAAATCATGTCTACAAAGCCATTGTCATCACCCAAGAATCCATTATGGAGGAGGAAAACTAGGCTTGTCATCACCTAAGGATCGAGGATCCATTATGAATAATTTAATGCCCTCAACTACCACCTCAGCCCTCCTAAGGTCGTCGAAAACAAATTTTCTTGCTCCACTACTAAAGAAACAAAATATCCAACATCATGGTTTTGCTGTAATCAGAAGAGGTAGAAACTGTCAGTTGGAGTGCATCATTAGTTGGATATGTATTAAAAGAAGAAGTCGCATTCTTTCATTAAGGTAGATGCATAGTGCATTCTCTCCCTACCCTGTGTCAATTTCTAATTTCTCGTTTGATTAGTTAGGATTTGAAACAACCTGATATACACTTTACCATTCATGAAAATATTACATTCAAAAATATTATGTTTCTGAGAATTGGGAGAGATGGTTACGGATAGTAGTTACTTTGCAAGCTATTGATTCATTGTATGGTTGGATACTGAAACATTTTTACTTTCTCTTCCTGAAAAGTGCACATATTCATTCCAGAATCAGATTTTGGAGTCGAGACTGCAATACACGGTGAGGCAATAAAGGAACCAGGTTGAAAGGCTGTGAATCAATCCCCTTAAATAATATAAAGGAAATATTCTATACCTTAAAGATAAATTGCTTATCTACTTATATGGAAAAGGCAAAATATATATTTAATTTGATGCCGATGAGTAAATATTTAGTTAGTAGTCTTTGCAGCTATACCCAACAAAAAAATGGCGGCTTTAAATTGATACTGTAGCGTGAAATTCTTAATATTAGGTCCTTATCTGAGTTAGGCGGCTTTAAATTGATACTGTAGCATGAAATTCTTAATATTAGGTCCTTATCTGAGTTAGTGACAAAATGTTCCACCAGCCAATGCCATATATCAAACTACCCAACATGTGTTTTACCTGTCAAACCCTCCTGCTTCTGATTATGGAGACTAATGCAACAGGGTAGTACTAGGAAAGATATATGTATAAGGAAGTTTATGAATCGATTACAGGTTTTCCAAACTTTCATTCATCTAGTATTGATTTTGTCTATTGCATTCTTTACAATCTTCTCTGCTCCAGCATCATCTTATTAAATTGAGCACATAGATCTGTGGACAAACACACAACTCACATCATAGATCACACAATTTACTCAGTTATTGAAGAATGAAACAGTGCAAAAATGGCTTGCAGCTATGAATGCTTTTCATTAATCAAAGAGTAATTAGATAGATAATTACAATGAAGTACAATGGCTTTAATAGCCACAAGCAATTTGAATCCACATGAGGAAGTTCGAATTAATTAGACTCTACTTGACTGTAGGTAACCAAGACCTTGTCTAAATCACTATCGGAGGACTCAATAGTTAACTGACCTTGTCTAAACCATAACCGGAGTTCATTGGAGCTCTAAAACACAACTCAAGTGTTACATTCAGTGTTGACTAAGGTTAACTGACACTAGTAGGTGAGAAATGCGCCCCACATGAGTGCAGTCAAGTAAAGCTAGCGCTAACTGAATGTAACTGACTCCTAACTTAGCTTGACTAGTCATCAACTGAAATGAACTAACCTTGGTTGGTTTCGGCACTCCCAGTGGCTTCCTAAATTGTAGGGATTGGTCTAGGAGGCTCCTAAACTGATGCAATCAAGTGCAATCAGTGGCAGTGAGCCTTAATTAGTGTTCCCCACACTTTAGTAACTGAAACATGTGCCCCAATTAGGCCAAGTGGACCCAATGGGGTTAATGACTATAAATAGACTGGATGGACTCTCGATTTAGACATGACTCCCGATTTAGACATATGACCAAATTTGGACAAGGGAGGATTAATAATCCTAACACCCCCCCTGAATGCTAACTTGGAAAAACTATGGGCCCTGGTAACTAAGACCATAGGTCACCCATTACATCAAGTAAAGTAAAGTAATTGCTCAAAAACAAGGTGCTGGGGAAAAACCACATGGGAGAAAATCCCCCCCTCTAATTAAGCAGGTAGAATCAGGATCAATCTAGTTCTTCTGTGCATAGGTATCCTGGGGCCTGGCATGTGAACCTCCCCATCATTATTTATAGAGGAATATTCCTCTTTGGAAGAAGAATTATATGCTCAACTAAATCAAAAATATAGACATCTGCCGGATGAAGACTGGACCCATGTAGAGCAACTAAAGTCAACTGAAAAGTGAGAAAAGGTTCTTGAGAATTCAGAGAATGTGAGGAACACTCAAGAAACTGATATGTTTCATCCATGAACAGCAAACCATGAGTGGTAAGAACAGCCCCAAGTGTTAGGAGCAGGTGTCCAGGCAGATGCAGAAAATATTCCTCTTTACTAGTTCTGTGAGGAGATGAGCATGTGATCAATGGTAAAGAAGCACTGGGACTGTTGAGAGTGAATGATTGAGCTCCATAGTCTGATATAGCTTCTGAAATAGATAATGAATCACATAATAAAATATCAGCAACCTCATATGAGGAAACTAACACCAAATCCCCATCAGCAGTTTTGAAGAGAAAGTGCGGTACTTGATTTTTCACACCAGAATTGGTGAGAGCAGCTACAAGCATGACTGAAGGCTTTTGGATTTTAAAATATGAACCAAATAATATCAGATTAGAGATTAAATCAGATCTAAATAGGTTCAAAACAGATCCAAAACTGTGAAATGGAATCAAATCCCCAGTAGCAGTTTTGTAGGAGACTTGCGGTACTTGTTTCTTCACACCATTGATGAGAACAGCTACAAGTGGTACTGAAAGATTATGAAATTGATATATTAAACCAAGAAATATCAGATCATATCTAAATAATATCATATCAGATCCAATAAGGTTAATATCATATTCAAATAAATGGTTAACCGAGACGGTGGATGCACAACTTTCTTCTTCTTCAAAATTCTGAATTTTGGTGCATGCAATCCTGCAGGAATTTGCTGGAAAATATAGATCATGGGGAGTGAATGGATCACTCTGGTAATATGATATTTCTTCCAAAATATCCAAGGTATCACATATTTTCACACCAGCAGCAACATTAAAGGGAGAAAAATCAAATTTCTCTTCACTTTCGGAAGCAATTATTGGTAAATTTTGCACATAATTTAAAAGAAAATCACCGGTGAATGTTTGTATGGAAGTGTAGCAGAATTTTTCTTCAATATCAGATATTTGAATGTCTTCTTCTATTTCATAAATATGAGAATATGAGATATCAGAGATCTCATGAACTTCCGGAGCATCAGGAGAAGGAGTCACTGGATGGAGATTGTCTTCAATTCGAATTGACTGTGTAGAAGCTTCTGCTTCTGCTTTATCTTGAACAACTTCATCAGAGAGAGTGGAGGCCAAGATTTTTGGATCAAGGATGATTATGTTGTTGGATGTTCTCTCCAAAGTGCAATTATGATCCTCATAAATCATTCCAAAGGTTTTGTCCAATCTTGTCCAGAGTTCCTTCGGGTCTTCAATAGATCTAATGAGGTAGCACAAGCTAGGAGGAAGACCTATTGCTATTGTTCCAAAAGCTCCATCACTTTTATTCAGCCAGTTAATCTTACTAAAACACTCTTTACCGAGCCCAATAGACACCCGATAGATACCTTGTCTCATCAAAGATGAAATCATTTCGAAGTTGTACCTGCAAAACAAAAAAAATGATCCAATAGGAGATCTGAGGACAAACACACAACTCACATGATAGATCACATAATTTACTCAGTTATTGAAGAATGAAACAGTGCAAAAATGGCTTGCAGCTGTGAATGCTTTTCATTAATCAAAGAGTAATTAGATAGATAATTACAATGAAGTACAATGGCTTTAATAGCCACAAGCAATTCAAATCCACATGAGGAAGTTTGAATTTATTAGGCTCTACTTGACTGTAGGTAACCAAGACCTTGTCTAAATCACTATTAGAGGACTCAATAGTTAATTGACATTGTCTAAACCATAACCGGAGTTCATCGGAGCTCTAAAACACAACTCAAGTGTTACATTCAGTGTTGACTAAGGTTAACTGACACTGGTAGGTGAGAAATGTGCCCCACATGAGTGCAGTCAAGTAAACCTAGTGGTAATTGAATGTAGAGGACTAGAACTAAATGTAACTGACTCCTGACTTAGCTTGACTAGTCATCAACTAAAGTGAACTGACCTTGGTTGGTTTCGGCACTCCCAGTGGCTTCCTAAATTGTAGGGATTGGCCTAGGAGGATCCTAAACTGATGCAATCAAGTGCAATCAGTGGCAGTGAGCCTTAATTAGTGTTCCCCACACTTTAGTAACTGAAACATGTGCCCCAATTAGGTCAAGTGGACCCAATGGTGTTAATGACTATAAATAGACTGGATGGATTCCCGATTTAGACATGACTCCCGATTTAGAAATATGACCAAATTTGGATAAGGGAGGATTAATAATCCTATCACATCTTACTCCACCAATCCTTTTCATTGCTCTGACACTACTCGGGTTTGTGAATCCTTTATCACATCTAAAGGATACTAAGACATTGATAACAGTGCAATCACCTTTTGATGTTACCCCTATTGACATTACCTTTGATAAAATCTTCAGCACCACACCAAGGATCAGTATGTATTTGTAAAGAAGAGTTGTTCCTGCTTCCTTTCTAGGAAGCAATATCTGACTAGCACTACACATACTATCATGAAAAATGGTGGGTTTTTGGCACCAATGGTGGAAATAGATTTTGAAGGACTTGCATAACTGTCTAGCACATTAATAATTGCACATTTGGGGTAGTGGTCACTATGGATCTCCTCTGTGGGTGCTCCAATAATGTATTGAATTTTCTCTTAAGTTATTTCTACAAGATCAGAATACTCTCGCCTCAATTGCAACTAGATTCGGAGTTAACATGAAAGAAATTATGACAGTGAGCAACATAACAGATCCAAATTTCCTCTGTGTCAGAAATGTCTATTACATACCCATGAATTGCGGGGAGATTGTTACTTTATTGAAGCACACCCCGTGAACAACATAACAGATTCAAATTTCATCCGTGTCAGAAATTTCTATTACATACCCATCAACTAATGTGAGATTCTTACTCTATGGAAGCACACCCAATGAACAACATAACAAATCCAAATTTCATTTGTGTCAAAAATTTCTATTACATACCCATCAACTCAGGTGAGATTCTTACTCTATTGAAGCACACCCACATTATTACACTTATTGGTCTGTAATCAATAGTATTGCATTTTAAGAATCATGCATAAATATTTAGTCGTACATTTTGGGAATCATGGTGTCATGTATTGTATGTTTTCTCTTTTTTGAGAATTGGTTATAGCCCTAGCTATTAATTATATATATTTCAGGAGGCAATTTCCTTGGACAGTTCGATTGAAAGTAGAAATAGGTGTTGAAGCATTTTATATATATATATATTTCAAGAGGCAAGGAGAAGTCATATATATTTATATATTTCCTTGTACACCTCAACTGAAAGTGCCAATAGGTGTTGCTGAATCATTATATTACTTGCATAATGGATTTTTTTTTTGTCAGTCACTCACGAAGATGTGAAGTCTTTCGATATCTTGCTTTCTAAAGAGTTTGAACCACAAGTATAAATACTTTCAAGCAAGAAGCATCAAGACTAAGTTTGATGGTTTAGTATTATTATAAATCTTATTCGTGATCTAGATTTGTAAACTGAAACTTGGAATTCTGCACCAATGAAAATTTTCAACAAAATTATTGTGGCTTTAACTATAATAGTTGTAATATTTTGGGCTAGCAAGGTGGGTGTCAACATCTTCATATATCACATGCTGTGATGTTTTAGGAACATTTGGGTATGCAAAAATATTCCTGGGTTCAATTGGTCATTTTGAGATTAAGGTTATTCAATTTCTAACCATACTATTCAGTAATTGTGATAGTAGTTTAACGGGTATCTTGCTCCAGAATATTTTTGTTTATGAAAACGTTAATGACAATACAAATGTAGCAATCCATTGGAAGATTATTCGCAGGGATGATGTAGCAATTCATCAAGCTTTGATTAACTCAGGATTGGAAGAAGTGAATTTTCTTGCCAACAATATATTTCTTTATGATTGCTTATAAGTTTTCCATGGCCACAATGGTTTCATATTCTTATCTGGCCAGGAACATTAATTTATCATGCTTTACCTCAAAGAATAATTAATATCATCTGAACATTAACTTCTCTAAAGCATTCCTTTATGTCAGAGGCAAGCTCATGGATGGAAAGGAGGAACTTCATACTCCGTTATCTTGGCTGCAGATCTGAGCAGTGTTTACCTAGAGGAACAAATTGTACACATGAGACAAGGTATGTATCATAATGAAGAGCATGCCTCATCATCCACAAAGCAGAAGGAACCTCTTGGAAATGCTGAACAATTGAAGGCAAAGAGAGTATTGCATAGGTCTCCTTCACCGGGAGATTTATCTGATCATGTTAGGAAACAAGGAAAACAAGATTCTTTTTGTAGGAAGTCTGCCTCATTCCATGAAAGGGATTTCACCAGATAGCAATCTTAGAACACTGAACAGAGTCCCTAGAAAACATGATAGGGCTTTGGAAACTGGAGGTTTTCATAGAAGACAACTGTCTCTGGGCACTATACCAGACACCCAGAGCCTCTTCTTTCTATCCCAGGCTATGAATGGTACCCTTCACTTTTACAGGGGGCTTGAAGAAACAAAGGCATTAGAACTCTCAACAGAGCAAAGGAAATCAAGGATACCAGTTCTTAGCCATGAGAAAGAGAACCAGTTGCATTTGAAATCTAAGAACCTACATGCTTTACCTCCAGACCGAAGCTTAGAAACAAAGCTCACTCATTCGTACAGATCTTATGGAGACACAACCCCTAACACCAAAGAAAAAGGTATCAAATTTGGAATCCTGTATGATATCAAAAGACTTGCTTAAAGAACATACATTTTTTTATGTGCACCTGCACTTTAACAATATTATATGAGTATTCATTT
>LPNX010173971.1:38410-56064 GCA_001517045.1 Pseudotsuga menziesii | reverse complement strand
CGGGAAGAGGGGAGTCAGGGGGGGACATAAAATAATAAAAGTATTGGTATAATTTCCAAAAAAGAAACTCATTGTATTATTTAAAAACGCGCTCCTGCATTTCTTACTAAAACGCGCTTGCGTTTTGCTTATATAAAATGCACTTTCATTTTGCTTTACTAAATTGTGCTCACGTTTTGGTTAAATTAAAAAATCTATTCCCTCCAAATGATAAGGCCGAGCCTCCACCCATGCTTTCATGGAATTCTTATGCCTATGTGTCTGCTTCGTACTTTGCTTTGGATTCAACATACCTATGCCTTGGAGTATGATAAACCATGGCTAATTCAACATTATATTCAAATTTTCAATATGCTCGTGTTTAGCGGTTTGTCTGATTATGCTGCACACCTCCATTCTTAATGATATTTTAGAAACAGATATGGTTTTTTTTGCAGATTCTAAATATGTAAATTTTAACAAGAATACATACTTTTTTTCTATGTTTTTTCTTATTTATCTTCTATCATTACTCCTCAACTCAAAAAACACAATGTTAGTGTTTCGTCCATATCTCCTTCATTTCTCAACCATTTAATTTTTTTTTTTATGGTGCACTAAAGAACACCAACCTCTACATGCTATAAAAAACCCATTTCCAAATAATTGCATTAAGACATTCAAACGCTGCACCCACAATTGACGTACCATTTTTTAGGTTTGATCTCTTAGATAATTAAAAAATAAAATTTAAAATATTATTTTTACTATTGGAAAAAAGGAGGCATTTATTTTGCCCTTCCCATTTGTTTTGCCAAAAAGGATGTATACCATAAGCATTGAGAATGCCTTATATTTTATACCTCTTGTGTACCTTGGTAGATAGTGCGTTCCCCACCTTATAGTGAAGGGGTAATAACATTTTTCTTAAACTTTTATCCTTTTAAAATGGAAGGTGGAAAGTAGATTTGACTATTGGCATGTAAATATATTGATTTTAATGTAGATTCAAAAGCAACCATGGGAATTAAATGTTAATTCCTACATACGAGTGTAATCGAATTGTTGATAAAATTCAAATCAAGGTTGATTTTTATTTTTCTAGGTCAATGACACTAGGATGTTTTGAGGCATTTTAATTCCATGACTAATTTTAAAATTATATAATATTTATAAAAAATTAATATCATGGACTCAAATGCATATAAAGTTAGAAAAACAAAAAGAACCATAGGACTTAATACTTTTTTATTTTTCAGGAAAAAAAATCTTAATCTTAATATTTATTATGAATCAAAGAACATCAAAACATGCCTCCCATAACTAGGTTATCAACATAGATACCTTCAAGAGGTTGAATAAGCTACCCACGTACAAATAGATCAAAAAGATCCCAAAAATAGAAAAAACTCATTCTCTTGAGAGGGTCATAACTAAGATAAAAAGTGCATGAAGGTCATAACTAAGATAATCGAGCACCACGGAATGATGTGAATCTCCTGTGCCATTGTGTTACAACTGTAAAAACACGATACCATTCTCAAGTTAAAAAGTGCATTTTATATCTTTCTTAGAATGTTTTGTTTGAGAGGTTGCTTGTTTGAATGTTTGGTCCTACATTTTGACAAATTTATCGAAGTTAAAGATGTTCCTCAATGCATACACCAAGGAAATATGTGATGGTAGATGATGCTCACTTTAAGGTAAAAAGGAAGAATGTGGCCAAACAATCAAAATGATTATCAAATTAAAGCTTTTAGCTATATAATGTTATAGGTGATTATTAAAGATAAAAGATTTGATTACTAATTGCCTTTTTTTAAGATTTAATATCATGTAACATTTGACAAAGTTGAAGTGATGTTTAAATTTTTTTATTGATTTGGAGTATGCATTAATACAATAAATATGATGGTGAGACACCTAGTTGAGTCTATATAGTAAATATGGTGGTGAGACATATAATTGAGTCGACACAGTAAATATGGTGGTGAGACATATAACTTGTGAGTCCACATAAATAAGCTGTACTTTTTATATTAAAAAAATAACGTGTTGTATCTAAATTTTTATTTGTTTAATTTCAATTATCCTAAAAAGGGAAATTAGATTTAATAATTTATATTTTGAAACTAGTGATAATAATAAAATGTTTATTAAAAACACATTTTATAACAAAATGATTAATTGCATGCATCTATATTTCAATACATAGGGAGGGAGGTGTCAGGTTAATGATTCTTTTAATTACTTTTCTCAATCCTAGGGATCAGGTTCAATAATATACAAATATTCTTTGTAGTGTGCATTATATCAAGGGTTAAAATTAAAATGGACATCCAGTTAATTTAATTTTTTGGTTACCTTCATTAATCTTCCACTTCATTAAGCACATCACTAGTTGGTATCAACCACCTACATGTTTTCCCATTCGTTATTCATTTCCATGTCTTTCTTTCTCCAGCCATTTTTCTTTAATGTATTTTCTTACTACTTCCATGGCAATTTGTTTCCTTTGTTAATTTTAATTCTCAATGCTTGGTCATTAAAACCACTCGCCCACCATTCCAAATATCATTTTGAAGTTGCATTGGTTTCCAATCTCCAAGAACATGAGTTCAAAGAGGTGCTGGAGTTTTTTCAATTCTCCAAATTTCCTGGATCAAATGAACTAATTTTTTTCGTTAGCAATCGTCTTGAGGATCAATTGGATGGAAAAGAGGATCACAAAGAGACCATAGAAACTATCGCCCCCACCTCTTCCTTTCCCAAAATAGCATTGTAGATAATGTACATCTTTGGCTTCTAAGGATGACCCCCTCCTCTTCTATTGTTCCAACGATGTCTGACCATACTAGTTAAACGAGTTAGCTTGGAGATCTTTGTTATGACATCCAAACAATTGTTGCTACATTTGTCAGGGAAATTGACGAAGAGATCGTCGATGTCTATTTGGATGCCCTTATTCATCATATATATGATCCTTTGGAACCTATCAAGGTAAGGTGGATCGATACCTTTCATATGTACACTAAATATGAATATCATTACAAAGCATTATTTTTATATCAGCATCAAACATAATCGATTTTCATTTGTTCTTGTTTTAGGAAGGGGAAACAACATCATGGGCCAAGGGGTAAAAACATCACAGGCCAAGAGGAGGGTTGAACAATATTCGTCCAACATTTTAGACAGATTCTTCAAATTTAAGGGGTCATTCAAAGTCGTTGTATGTATTAAACGATCTACATAATTTCACAATTACTAATTTTTACGTTTTTGTTTTTAATTCAAAAATACAAATTTTTATATTTTAGAATTCAAATTCAAATTGTAATTGTGAATATTATGTGGATGTCAATTGTGAAATTCTTATAAAAATTACCAATATATGTTATCCATAAAAAATGGGTAAAATAACTATATCAACAAGTTTTAAGTAATTAAATTATAAAAATTCAAGTTTGAATTAGCACTCAGTTAGTTAAAAGATTAAATTAATAATATTGATACCTATGGGTGTTTCCATCCACCTTGAAAGTACATTTGCTAATTAAGAATCTATTAAATATAAAGAAACAATAAAGCTAAATTGTATAAACACTTTTAAAAAAAAGTGTGAGGTTGTAAATTAACATCAATAACTAAGTAATTTATAGGTAATGATCTTTCTAAATACACTTAAAAATCTGTCTTTCTAAGTACACTTAAAAATGTGTCAAGTTGGAAACCAACATCAATAACTAAGAAATTGATAGACAATAATATTTCTAAATTTTATAAGGAATGAAATAATTTTCAATAAAACATTTTAGAGAATATAAGAAAAATAGTTTGTCAATTTCTTAATAAATATCAATACTATAAACTTTTTTATTAAATTATTAAAATAATATTTAAAAACAATTGTTATTAAAGTATTATGAAATTTTCATTAAATAAAATTGGCATCTCAATTTTACAATCCCTTCGATGACATATTGTTGTGTGTTCATTAACTTATTATTTATTCATAAACTATAAAATATATATAGGTATTATCTTTAAACAAAAGAGCTTAAATATTTTTTAAGTGTAAATTAAAAGTATACACTAAAATAATAAACTATAAAATATGTATAGTTCTTATCTTTAAATGAAATAAAAGCTTAAATATTTTTCTAAGTAGAAATTGAAAATGTACACTAGAATAACCAAATATCCTTATCCTTGGTTAAAAATTTAAAATGTACACTCTAGCAACTAAACATGGTGACAACCAAACATCCCTAATAAAAAATATGTTAGTTTGATTTTTAATTTTATTTTAATAAATTAAGGATTTATTTTTAACAATTACATATTAAAAAAATTGAACAATTTATCAATTTTCAAAATATTTTATTATTTTATATTTTAATCAATTTAAATTTAATTTAATTTTAAATTATTTATATTAAAAAATAAAATATTTTATATTTTAATTTATTTAGATTTAATTTAAATTATTTATATTAAAAAAATAACATACAGATTTAATAAATTAAAATAAATCTTACATTGTGAATATAGAATTTTTATTTTATTTTCTAAATAATGATTTTAACCTTCAGTGTCATTTTGTATCAAATACTAAACTTAAACATAGAAAAGCTTCATATATTTAAAAAGTAGCTATAACTAAGTACACAAGCCCTTTCAACCCACAAGTAATAAATACACCAAAAGCTATCCAATTACCAAACTCTTGTATTTAGCTATAAACAAACATTTCTATTTTAAACTATCCAATTACCAATCTCCAAACATTCTATTTTTACTAGGATAATTACTATTTTAAGCTATCCAATTACCAAAGTTTTGTATTAAGAACTACAAACATTCTAGTTCTATTTTTACTAGGACAATTAGGACAATTACACATTTCTATTCTAAGTTATCCGTTTACCAAACTCTTAAAGGACTAGAAGCATTCTCTTTTTACTAGGACAATTACATATTTGCAAGTTGCAATGAGCAGGATGGCCATGTTTATAGCTATATGTATATGTACAATGCAGACACATCACTTAACACAAATTGTCTGCAGTAAACATCCTCGGTACAATATTGCATACTACAGTATTTAATGTTGTAATTGCAAAAAAACAGCCAGAATTAAATCAAATTCAACTGCAATGTTGCTGTTGCCTGTATAGTGTTGTCCGTATAGGGTGTTTATTGTACTTTTTAGTAACGACAAAAATTAATTAGCTTGAGGTAGAGCTATGAATAGTTGGATCTCAACATGCTAAAATCTAATGACCAGTAATGAACCTGCGATAGCAATCATTATTCTGCCATATACTGGTTAATGTACTTCATCCTTCGAAACAGCTATGTGCTTTCTGCAGCACAGACACTGGTTGAAAACCCAATGGATTCGGCAAGAGCTATCCATTGAGCTGCAGAGCATTTAATGGGGATGCAGCAGGCCTGCAAACCCTTAGATCTCTAGCAGCACAATATCCAACTATCATCAAGCTTGCTGCAGCAACATTAAATACTCTGCAGCTCAATGGATAGCTCTTACCGATGAATTCTACTCTATCAATATATATTTATATCAGCATTCATTAAACATAAGGTAGTATATATGTCGACATCAATCAAAAGTAACGTACTATTTTCTAAATGCGGCAGTAGTGATCATCTGTAAACCTGTTACGAGTATTGCTGCAAGGGTACCTATGAATGCAATCGTCCCAGACATTGGCCAAACAGCTCGCTAGAATCAGTCTGCCTCATAAAAAGAAGTAACCATATATGTTCGTAGCAATAACACAACCAAAATAATGGATCCTAAAAATTCCAAAGATGTCTTGACGTACAACTATATTATTTATTTGAATCTAAAAAGGAAGCTGCACATTTCAAATAACCATGTTCAAACCCAATACAATTCACAAAAAATATTAACGTGTTTACCATAAAACCATTTTTGAAGATACAATATGTACTATGTAGTTGTAATCAACAGGTCACAAGTGTAATATAAATTGTTTGAAAGTTAAGTTATATATTACATTTCAAATAATGTATTGGTTAATGTTGTATAAGTTGAGATATATATGAATAGTATAGCTACTTAAAGTGTGGTTGGTGAACATTTAAGTGTGGTTGGTGGACATTTATAGGTCATAAGTTAAGTGTCACTAATAAGTTATCAGTTAGTTATTTGTTATCCATGCATCAATTTTTTTTATTTTTGAATTTGTAAAGATTGCTATAAAATCAATTTAGATAGTCCACTTGTTTCATAACCATACAATCTATTCTTCTCTCAATTATAAATAAAAAGTTAAACTTAAACTTAAATTTGTTAATATATATATATATATATATATATATATATATATATATATATATATATCCGTTGCCTAGTGCATATTTAAACCTCTTTCTCATGTAAAGACAATACCATAAACCTAACTAGACAAACCATGTTGCGGGTCCATGCCATGTTGGAACTTGGCAGAAGACAAAGGGAAGCATTAAATGCCTGAAAATTCGGGGTCGAAGATGTGAGTCAAATCGATGACCATGTTATGTCACTTTATTATTTATGTTCACATCTACTTCCATATTGCATTCTTCAATTTCATTTATCACTGCTTGGTACAAGCACCTCACCTGTCGTTTTTTTGTTTTTTTTTTGCCATAGCAGACTCATATTTGTTGTATGTCTTGCTGTTATTTAATTGTACATGAATTTCTTCGACTCCGAGTGTCTATCGAAGATAACAACCATTATGTATCCTCCTTACTAGGTCAAGGTTCAATCCGTGAGTCACAACTAAAAAGGCCACGGAAAGACGGAGTAAGTGTTGAATGAAATCCCCTTTGTGTGAGTTATAGAAACACGATGATGTACACTTTATTTTTATATTAATTGTAACAATAAATAATAAGTGTTGGTGTTTGTGGTTTTATAATTTGGTTCAAAATATGACGACAACATAATTTATAACATTGGATGCAATATCCATCTTTTTATATAGGTCAGCCAAAGTGTTTGTTATAGTAAGTTAACCCACTACACCAATTTCCTCATTAAATCTTGAAACCTCTCTTTAAGTGGAAGGGTTACACTAGCCATTGTTACTTGCTCTTCCATAAAAACTTAGTGATCCTAAATTCTCTATAATTAAACTAAGATATTCAAATCTTAACTTAATAGGTACAATCCACCCGATTTTTTTAATCTTGATAACAGCTTCTATCTAAGGCTATACAAGATAGTAAAAATCGCTAGGTCAAAAGTCTCTAAAGTACTTCTAAATTTGTGTAAAATTTATATAAAAATGTGAAATTCAAAGAATCAATTGAAATAAGAATGAACTAGCCCTTTTGAGCTTTTCATCAATTGAAATAAAGATGAACTAGTCCTACTTTCTCATTTCCATATTCATCTACTATTAATTAAAAAATATTGGTAGATATTTGCATGATTTTACTACATTTAAACTTTATTAAAAATGAAGTTATATTATGAGATTTTTAAAATTAAATCTAGTTTTAAAATAAATGAAAATAAAAATATATATACAATCTTTTTTTAAAACATATATGATTAATGAATAAAAAATATAAATGAAATAAAAAATCTATTTAAAAAAAAAAAAATTCAAAAACTAAAAAAATTACATATTCATTAAAAAATTCCTTACTATAATTTAAATATAACTTAATCATGATGTCGTTAAAATAAAATTCCTTGCTTTTGCAATCCACCTATATATATATATTTGATTGACTTTTCTTATTGTTTTTTTTCCTGAAAAAGTTCAAATAAAATTGTTCCAACATATATTAAAAAATTCAAATAACAAATATCTTGAATTTATATAAGAAATTAAATTAGTTCCATGCTTGAAACAAATAATTAATTCTTTTCTTAACTATATGATTGCATATTTTATTTTTGAATAATATAAATATAATTAATTATTTTCTTAACTATATGATTGCATATTTTATTTTTGAATAATAAAAATCAAGTATTTTTTTAATAAATGATGCAATATTCTACATGATTCAATACAAATGTAACCAGAATTATATATAAAATAGATATCTACAAGAATAAACTAACCATACATTATTGCACCAGTCCCCTCATATTGATCTCCAAGTATGCAATGTCCTTTAGTGTAACAAAGATTACTCAATATATTGTGTGATCAACATTGTATCCCTACACCCATCTAGGTTGGTGATAAGGTATGTCATATCTTTATAAACAACACTTTCACATGACTAAACATCATAAGCTTCATCCACCTCATAACGGACCGTATTAGGTTTTACTACAAGTCAAGAAAAATCCTTTCAAATTAAAGCTTCGACATACTTAGGTATCGATCATGTAATTAATGTCTCCACGATCAAGCCGCTGCACAAAGGTAAAATTCTATACAACTTTTTGTGATAAAAAAACATAAGATTCATATCTACATAGCTCCAAAACTCATTTATTAGTTGTTACATTGTGTCTTGTATACTGGCATGATCATAATCAAGCAAATTGAGTGTCTACGTGGGTGGCATAATATTCTTCTTTTTAAATGCTAGTTGTTCATTGTGTCTTGTATAGTGGCATGATCATAATCAAACAAATTGAGTGTTTGCATGGGTGGCATAACATTCTTCTTTTTAAATGCTAAATTGACGTTGTTTGGATGCACCCATTTGCAGTTGGGTCATGAAGGGAAATCCTTATAAAACATCACCAACATGTAACATTTTGCATAGGTCACGACAATCATCTATCCCCTATTTTTATTAAACAGATCAAATAAGTTCTTCTTTCCAGCTGCAGGCTCTTCTTTCGGTTGTTGCTTCTATATCTGACCATTTTTTGGAAGATTCATTTGGAGTTCCAATTGCATTGTGGACTTGTTCTCTTGGATTAGGCCACTTTTGTAGCTGTATAATGTTTTTGTGGCTGAATTGTAATAATATATTTACTTTGTCTGCAATCAATCATTGATTAATTTAAGAACATACCAAAAAAACCATTAATAAAAGAGAAACAAAAATGGTAATAAAAGAAAAACTAAATAAAACAAACCCAAAGGTTAATAAAAAAAATTGAAATAAGTTACTTTTCATACATTAATATTAAGATGAGTAAGTCTTGCAATGCATAATATGGTTGATTTTATAAAGACATGAAGACGCAGTTATGACTTACCACTATTTTAATACCGTGTGTACCTCCCAGAAGGCATCTATCTTTCACACTCATATCTCCTTCCATACCATAATCAAGTTGTAGTGAAGTTAATGTTGACTTAACTGCTGTCGAACGAATTCCCGAATAAGTCCCGTCATTTCAGAAGCTTCCCCTGGGCCCTCCATGTACATCCCACATATTCTGAAGAAAGATATTAACAAAATAAAATACATCTCACTGATTCTCACATAATCTTGATTCTTTATACCAAAAGAAAGTGATGGGCATATTAAAGAATTCTTTAGGAACAGTACCGAGATAAAATTTTACAACTTAAATGTTATAAAAGATGGAAATCACCCACGATTAAAATGTCCTACGAGAGCATTTCATTCAATTACTGAGGACCAAGTTCATCCACTGGGAACTGGCCTTATGGCAGGGCTTGGGAATTGCTTTCCCAGGGCCATGGCGAGATCGTCTAGGAACTTCAGAGCAGCGGGGAAAACATCCAACCAAATAAACTTCAGATTGTTGCACTAAGATTGCACTTACTGGGGCCGCCACAAAGTTCAATGTATGGATGCAAGTATCATATGTGAAATCGTAAGGCAAACTTGCAGATTCTTCATACCCCATAGTGTGCCAGTATATCAGCATGTTAAAACATTCTCCATGCAATTTATACCTGCCATATTGAGAAGGTAAGAACTCATAAAACTCCTGTTGTGTATCAAGATAATCGTCATTAATTACACACCTGCTAGCACCGGATTTCATAAAGGGTATATAGAACTGGAACATCGGCTATGTTTGAACATAACTTATCTAAACTAGGGGCTATAGGGGGTAGACGGTCCTAACTAGGTCTTAACCTAAAGTATTTGATGGGCTACACTTATATGATCTATTCTCACCCAACCATAATAGAGAGCATAGTAGGATCTGAAAGTAAGCCAACCAGGCAAGCAATAGAACTTGAGCTTATGAGATTTCCTTTACAGTTACAAAGACAAGGTATTAAAGATAAATACTTTCAGCTAGGCATGGTACGACGAACTAGAGCTCTACAAATGGGAAGGAAAGGATATGAAAAGGAAGGATCACCCACGCTAATTCTCCTCACCTATGAACCTACGAAATATATGTTCATTTATAATTCCCTTTCCCTTTGGCAGCCTGTCCCAACCAACGTACTATGTGCCTGACCCAGACCCTTTTTACTGAGATAATAACCATATACTGGGCCTTATTCAAAGCTAGGCAGTATGAGTGCTAATCCAAACCTAAAAACTTAGGGTTAGGGTTTTGGATATTTTTGTCTTTAAATTGCTTCTTGATTCCTTGCTTAATGCTAGTTTCTAGAAAATTGGTGGTTTATGTACCTGAATTTCAACTACTTAACTGATTTTAAAAATCTGTGAAAAAAGCACTGCTGAAAAAATGGACACTTAAATCTGGTAATTGAAAAAATGTCGTGAAACTATGCTTCCAAAAATGGGGCCTTTTCTTCCCCTCAATGAGCTTGCCTCTATTGGCCACGATTCCTTGGGGGTTTTTATTGTGCAGGTCTCTGAACCTGCTGTCTCTGTCTCTGTCTTTTTTGTTGTTGAGCCTGTCTTTATTGTGGCTGATGTTGTCTTTGCTGTGGTTGCCTCGGTGGTTGTCTTGAGGATGAGGCCTGGTTTGTGTGCTTGATGTCACTCAATTGAATTTTCGATTGAATGTGCTTCAAAAAATGAAAAGTTCTTTGTCCCCTGGTTGAATCTTGAGGATTTTACCAATTATTTGAGCCCGTTGTAACTCAAAGTCTGAAGGAATCAATATCACCCAATGTATCATGAAAAATAACACGTAGTGTATCATGAAAATGCAACTATTTTTTTCCCAGATTTTTTTTCCATTTTCAAGTAACATTGAAATTTGGATCAAAAGCATACGGAGAATTTTCGTACTGGCATAGAAATTTGATCAAATTCAATCATATCACTACACATTGGCATTGAAATTTCTTCTATTTTCATTGAACGTCGAAATTTAGAATCACATCACGACAAATAGTTGAGTTTCTTTTTCATTTTAGAATGGCACCTTGACAAAAAAATTCAATCATATCTATCGAATGGAGTGGAAAATTGGAAAAGTAAAAGACACGTCTGGATCTTTGCTCACCGACTCGGGCCAAGGAATTTCAACAGTGGATTTTGGTTTTACAATCTATTTAAGTGCAATGCTCGTGAGCTATTAAGCCATTTGGATATGGAAGAAGCTAATAAGAAAAATATTTACAAATTTTTCGTGACGCTTTTGACTTTAGGTTTGAAAAGATATTGGTGGTAACTTCTTAATAGGAATCATGGCCGCAAAATAGTCAAGAAACAAATTTAAACAAACTTTAAACAACATAATCATTTAATTTAAATGGCTCTTTAACATCAAATTCTCGTCTTTTATTATCGTATTAATATTTATCAAGAATCAAACAAAAAAATCATATAAAACTCCCACACATTATTCACAGCTCAACGAAAATAAAATAAAAAACATATTTGAAGATTATGAATTGTTTATTTTGGAAAACAAGGTTACAGTAGAGTATTTTAACCTGTGATCTTACCAATGGTATGTCCCGTCAACGATATTTCATTGTTCAGACGTAGTCACCAATATCGGGCTACTAGCTGGTTGTTCATCACTTATGACTACTCACTTGCCCTGATCTTGAGTTGTCGTCACCAAGTTGCTGTCACTAAGGATGAGCTCTGAACGCCCTTCATTCTATCCTATATTTTCTTGTCTTTTGAGTGTGTGTTCTTACTGTAGATCTCAGAAAACCAAGATTAATAGAACGCCCTGAGTTTCTGGTGCCAATCAATGACAAATTCCTTGAATCAACATTCCAAACCTATTGTATTTTTATCAATAATTCATCAACCAATATTATCCAGGCCACCACTCCTTGATTGAGTTCAACAAGAAGTTATCATGAGAATATAATACAATTGTGTGAGGGACTCAGAGGGGGTCAGTGCCTTCTTTGACCTTGCAACTAGTGATTGAAAACACGTGGAAATCATGGAGAGAACGAGGGCATGGTTAGAGAAAACCTGGTAGCAACCAGCAAGGCATGTGTAGTTGGATTTCGCCTGCTCCTTCACTCAACTAAAGAAATCCTGGAGGTTGCCAGCAATCCACAAGAATGATGTCTGGGAGGGCAACATGTCAGTTCACAACAATAATTTGATATTTTCTTTGAATGCAACAATGCCCTCCCTCACCGCCCATCCCTTTGGCATACATCCCTCGGGTTACTGAGACAGCGAGCGCGTTGAGCAGGTTGTTTGTCTTGGCATATCTGTTCCCTCGTCTAGTCGTCGCCATTTGCCAGACTCGCGTTTTGCAGGTTGACTGGAGAATAATTCAATTTCAAATGAAATTGGAAGCAGTGAAAGTGAAAATTAGAATTTAAGATGCCTGTCCACTACCACTTATCAAGGCAGATCTTTCAAGGCAGGAAAAATTACTCCAACTACCATGAAGTTAAAGCAATTAAATGAGGATCACATTTCAAAGTTGGCTCCAACTACCGCGAATTATTCTGATATTGTTTCATAGTTAATAACTCAATTATTTTGATATTGTTTCATACTTAATAAGGCAATTAAATGATCCATCACATTTTAAATTTGGCTCCAATTGCCACGAATTATTTTAATATTGTTCTATTATAAAAAACAACTAACACTGTAACAACAGTATGCTCACCGTATTTTAGTCCACACAAAGTAGGATGTCAGGAACAAAATGATTAACAACAATCTGCCCACCATATTTTCGTCCACACGCAGTAGGATATCAGAAACAAAATGATCATTTTATGCTTACGCAAGCTCGCCGCCAGGTCTTGGGGCACAAAGTCCCAGGCCTACGTCACCTATATAAACCAATTAGAAGTAAGATAAATCAAAATTCAAATAATTCCCCAAAAAATATTGATACAAACTATAGCAAAAATTATATGTTTTTGTTAAAGTTACTACAAATTAGTCCAAATAATCACCTTGACCGATTCATATATATCCCCTTGTCGGGGACATAACAATATGTAAAATTTGTTATATATATATATATTCCTTTCCAGAATTATAAAAGTGTCTTTATGCAAGTTGAAAGAATCGTTTTTTCTATTATAAAGTAGGTTCTGCTAAGAAGAGAGAGAATGGTAAGAATGAAAAAAATAATTTTTTTTAATTATGATAGGTGTTTATTATGTAGATATTAGTTTTGATATTATTTCAGATTTTTTGTTTTCATGAGTTGATCAATAAGAATATTAATGGGAAAGTAACAATTGTATATCACTGATTCATTTTATACGTGGATTAGTATGTTGTTATGCCTAAATGCATCTTAATTAATATTTAAATAAGTTTCAATACAAGGATAATAATAATAATATTTTTTTCATTAAATAATATTTGTTTTATGTTTATATTAATTAGTTTAATGTTTATATTATATTATAAATGGATAAATAGAAGTGGTTTGGTGTAATTGTTGGCCTACTATGTGGAATACCATCTATGCTTTTCCTAGATTGCAAGAGAATTGGACAAGTGTACTGTCCATATTGATTTTATGGTTGTCGTAATAAACAATTATAAAAAAATCCAAAATAACTCATGTGATAAGTGTACTTAATGGTATGGTAATGTGCACTCACTGTCACAGTGGAACTCCATCCAGGGGCTAGGGGTTGGAAGTTGCTACTGTGCACACGGTTTAGTTGAACTCCATGCAGTTAGTGTGACATGTGCAATCGATACTAGGACAACTCTGTATATCCCCTGTCCAAAATAGTTTTCTATGTATAATTGGGATAAGGTGCTTACTTTTGTGCCAATCTCCCCAAGGTTTTGGGTATTATGGCCTACACGTTCTACTAACTCCAAGCTTTGTTTACCGTCGCTCTCCCTATTGTAAAAGTGATGAATGGGATACCACCCGTATCCTATTGAACCGCTGTTTTTTCCATCCAGGTCCATGCCAACCCACGACGACAGCAAGGGGTGCTAGCAATGTTTTGACCGCCACTGTCTTGACCAACCAAACCGCAATGAAACTTTGTATGCCCTAGTTTTTTACTTGGTTTGATATCAAAACTAGTTCTGGTTTGTGATATCTAATCGCTGGTCCTTAAAATTCATTGAAGTTTGTTCATTTTTTATAAAAATTGGTGAACATGTGACAATGGTTGTCTGAACACTTTAATTCAATGTGATTGTATTGAATTCTCAATATTGTTTTGACTTCTAGATATATATATATATATATATGTGGAATGTAACCCTTTTTCCAACCTGTCATCACCATGTGGTTGTATGTAACATTATAATTCAATGTGGTTCTTAAATTCTCAATATTTTTCTGGAACTTCTAGATATTATATATATGTGGAATGTAACACTTTGTTTTCATATGTAATTATAATAATATATTTGTTATGCCCCTTAAATCCATGTTCAATTACATGTGGAATTTGGTAAATTCCGTGTATGTAATAGTATAATCTATTTTGATTTTGTATTTTAAACCTTTGGATATTATTGTTTTGACTCTTTTAGATATAATATATATGCAATATAGCTCTGTTTGTAAGTTGTAAATAGAAATAAAATTAAGATGTATCTACATTTTTGTTGTACCCCTTAACCTCATTTCATTTAATCTTTGGTGTGAGTTATTAGTATTTCCATTCTTTCTATTGTTGTCTATACTCAACAGGTTTCCTTTTACCTTTTTGAGGAAGCATAAAGAGTCACGGTATCTAAGCCAGTTGTTGTGTTCAATTGGTGATGTCATTGAAACAATTAATGTTGTTGAAACTTGAATTTGAATTCCTTCGTGTCACTTTCACTATCACAAACCTTAGGGTCGCTGATGAGGGTCTCCTTTGATATGCAAATTTGATATTCTTTAACAAACGTTTTTATTTTTTATTTTTGAGACAAATTATAAGGTATATGTTTTTGTGGATGCAACCTTTGAGTGCCTAAATTATGGAATCAACTTATCAAAATTACACACATATAGAGAATGACCACTATTAGTGCACTGTTAATTTTCCAAAAAAAAAAAAATGTTTTTAATCATCTAAGTGATCAAAACTCAAAAATAGTACACCAAGTGTGGGTGCAACCTTTGAAGGTCTAAATGAAATTATTTTGAAATAGTTTTTTTATAGCATGTAGAGGTTGGTTGTCCTTTAGTGCACCATACAATTTGGTTTTAAAATAATTGAGAAAACGAAGAGTTATGGATGAAACACTAACAATGTGTTTTTTGAGTTAATGAGTCATGATATAATAAAAATAAGAGTATATATATATATACTATGTTTAAAAATTACATATTTGGAATCTGTAGAAAAAATGCTATCTATGTCTAAAATTTCATAAAAAAATATGGTGTGCATCATACTGTAACCAACGACTAAACACGAGCATCATGAAAAATTGGATGTAATGCTCAATTAGCCATGGTTTATCATATTACAAGGAACATGCATGATAAATTTGAAGCAAAGTCCGAAGCAGACACATACGCATAGGAATGCCATGCCAACACGTGTGGAGGTTCGAGCATAGTGGTAAGAAACATGCATGAGTTTTGTTTAAATTCGAATATAAATCCCACCAAAACAAAACGCACACGCATTGTAGCATTTAAAAATACGTGTGTTTTTTGTAACTTTACAATTTTATTATTTTCTCATTATAACAATAGAAATAATTCGAGGTGGTAAGGAGTTAAAGGTAGATAAGGGGGAGGGGGTGGTAAGGGGTTAGAGGTAGAGAAATGGAGGATGTTAATGGGTTAGATAGAGATAAATAAAGATAGAGGGGTGAAGGGAGAGACGTTGGGGGGTGGTAAGGGGTCAAAGGTCAACAAAGTGACCACAATCATCATTTTTCCCATAATGTACACATAGTCCATCCTTACCTTGATAAACAAGAGTTTTATAACAACGTGAATTTTTTGGGCATGGTTAATGTGTTTGACAATTGGTATTCTCCCTGCATTTAGTCATATGATTGGTTGAAAGGCATGAGTGGAAATATGTATGTTGAACTTATTTGTTTTATTACTGAGAATTGGAAGGGACTTTTAAGTCACTTGCAATACGCTCATTTGTTGAAATATGTAAGTTATTCCAACAACATAAATTTGAAAAGTGTATCAAATGCTTCCTTCTATGGAAGAATGTATATCTCATCAAAGGAGTTGAACAGATCATGGCTGACCAAATTGTATGGGGAGCTTGTAAGTGCCACCAAATATTTTGCATTCTTGAATCTACTTAGAAGGAAATTACAAATTTAGATCCTCAGGAAGGTTGAATCAACATCCTAAACTTATAGAACATTAAATCTCAGAGTTTTTTGAGTGGCTCTTTCATGTAGTTCGACAGACAATAATCTTGTTATCACCATCGTACATTTTTTGCAATATTCATCTACAAGTAACTACATCCAGCCCGTACAACTTAAGAGTATTTGTGAGAATAGTCCCCTCATAGTTGAAAGTGGGAATATCATCAAGGAATGAGGCTCTCTAAAGTTTCTCCTTTCTTCTTCCACAAGTTACCGGGACAAGTTATTGGAAAGGAATCCCTAGACTACTATTGGATTTTCAACCCTTTTTGAAAATTACCCTACATTACAACCTTTTCTAAGAGGTTTTATGTATTCGCTTAAATATTTGGTTTCATTATTTTGGATACACCTCAATGTAGTAAATATTCCACATCTATTTCCTCCAAAAACTAATCTTCCTATTGTTTCCGATGCTCTAAAAAGGATAATGCATTTCTTTTTCTATAGTGGATCTCTCACTCCCCTACTCCTCTACGTACACCTAACCTCGATGCCTCCTCTCTCTTTATGTGCTCCTCTCCCTAACCCTTACTAACCCATTGTCTCATTGTCTTTCCCCCTGCTCCCTTTAACCCCAATCTCTTAACACCCCCCTTTGTCTCTACCTCTAACCCCTTAACACTCCCTCTCTATCTCTACCTCTAACCCTTACCACCCCCCAATCTCTCTCTATCTCTCCTTCCCTTTAACTCTTACTAACCCCCTCTCTCACTCACTCTCCCTCCCCTTTTCCACCTACACCTAACCCCAACACCCCCTATCTCTCTCCCCTCATCTCCATAAACCTTACTAACCCGATTTATAACTCTCTTTCTCCCCTAATCCACTTACCCCTAAGCTATTGATACCCCTATTTCTCTACCTATAACCCTTAAACACCTCCCCCTTATTCTATCCCTAATCCCTTAACATCCCCCATCCCCACTGTTTAACGTTATTATCACCAAACCAAACAATATAGTTGTAATGTTACATATCACGTACATGTTTTGGTGAACAAAAAAATGTACACATTATTATTACCTATGTTCCTAACTTCC
>LPNX010173971.1:9858-37244 GCA_001517045.1 Pseudotsuga menziesii | reverse complement strand
ACTAACCCCCCCCTCCTCTCTCTCTCACACACACATCCCTATGTCTTCCCCCCTCCTCTCTCTTTCTCTCACACACACATAAACACACATCCTTACATCTTCCCCTACCACTAACACCCCCTCCTCTCTCCTCTCTCTCTCTCTCTCACACACACACACATCCCTATGTCTCTCCCTACCACTAAGACCCTTCTTTCTATTTTTCTCTCTCCCACCTATCTTCCCCATAAATCATAATTGTCGGTTGTGAATCTTGATCTTCTAGATTCGGAGATGTTGTTGTTCAGTTGTGTAGACCCATGATATTGGGTCACACGTAGTATTTTCCCATGGTAATTCCCCTATAAAAGGAAAGCATTGTAATAAATATGTGTATTGAATCGTACCATTGTAAAACAGTCTCTGTGATTGTGTGAGAGAGACTATGAGAGTGCGAAGTGTAAGTGAAAAGGGATTTCTACAGGTTGTATCCCTTCATTTTGATGGATGGTATATTAATAAAGGTCTGGTAATTTATATGTGGACATAGCCCATCTTGGGTGAACTAGGTTATATCCGTGTCTCTCTTGTAATGTGTTTAATATTTGCATCTTGTTTAATTATTTAATTGTTATTGCTCTGCGATGCAATTTTTCTAACAATTGGTATAAGAGCCAAAAGGTCTATTTGGATGGTAAACTCACAGGAAAGAAGGGTTCCTGGTTTGAGTGGGAGCAATGACAGAAGAATGAAAGTTTAGGGTCGAGAAATTTAACGGCCAAAACAACCAGTTATGGAAGATGGAAATGGAGGACTATCTATACTAGAAGGATCTATACCTACCATTGAGAGGAAAAACAAAACAAATTGTGACTATCAAGGATGAAGAATGGGAGGTTCTTGACAGAAAGGCATTGGGAACAATACGATTGTGCCTGGCTTCATCGGTGGCTTTCAATATCTCAAAAGAAAATACAGCAGAGGGTGTGATGAGTGCATTAGCTAAGATCTATGAAAAACCCTAGGCTTCCAACAAGGTATTTTTAATGAAGAGTTTATTCAATATGAAGATGTTAGAAGGTGTATATGTTGCTGACCATTTAAATGAATTTAATATGCTTACTAGTTAGCTAAGTTACGTAAAAGTGAACTTTGATGATGAGGTTAGGGCTCTTCTAATCGTGTGCTCATTGCTAGAAAGATGGAATGGCTTGGTCATGGATGTAAGTAACTCTTTCCTTAGTTCAAACACTCTTAAATTTGATGATGTTGTTGGCGTTATTCATTGTGAGGAAATGAGAATAAAAAGCACAGGTGAGACATCAGGTAATGCGTTGACCATGGAGAGCAGGGAAAGGAAAAAGGAGAGAGGAAGGAGCCCAAAAAAATGAAGCAAGTATAGGAAGGGCCTATCCAAGTCCATATTTGGAAATATAGAGTGATGGAATTGTGGTAAGAAAGGACATATGAAGAAAGGCTACAGAGCTCCAAAGAAGAAAGGAGACAAGCAGCAGGAGACTACTCAGGAAGAAAATGTAGCAGGTGTTGTGTTACAAGATGCTTTGATTCTTGCATTGGATAACACTACTGATTACTGGGTAGTAGATTCAGGGGCTTAATGTCATGCTACACCCCATAGGAAATTCATTCATGATTATATTCTAGGTGATTTTGGACATGTTTTATTGGGGGATGATGAACCACGTAAAATTGTTGGAATGCGTAAGGTACAGATTAAGTTAAATAATGGAAATGAATGGCTGCTAAAATATGTAAGGAATATTCTTGCTATGAAAATAAATATGATCTCAACAGGGCAGTTGGGAGATAACGTCTATTTGTCTATGTTTGGAAAAACGTAGTGGAAGATCGCTAAAGGAGCACTAGTAATAGAAAAAGGAGATAGGATATGTATGTTGTATTTATGTCCTCATAATAATGATTATTCTATTTCCGTAGCTTCCACAGAAACAGGTGCAGCGTTGTGGCATCATAGGCTTGGCCACATGAGTAAGAAGCGGATGTAGATTCTCCACTCAAGAAACTTGCTTCCAGATCTGAAGCAGGTAAGTTTGGAATTCTGTGAGAGTTGTGTGAGAAGAACACTAAAAACTGTTGAGGCATATGTCGAGGGCCTACTCTACTCTAGAGTTGATTATGAGAATATGTTGGGTTGAATTAAGGATCCAAGATCAATGTAGAAGCTACAACATTGACATTGGAGCCATAGAGCAAATGCTTCATGAGTCTTATAGGGTCATGCCATGCTAGAATGCTACATAGAGTAATCCTATTTGTGGGGGAAAGCATAAAAATATTTATAATATTAAAAAATATAAATATATGATATTGCTTTAGGTTCCACAAAATACAACTGGTAGAATGTGCAATCGGGACGTTACAAAAATTATTCCAACTCAACCAATTATGTAGATGTTTCCCAGTGCAAATGAATATACTTCTAAATTCCTTTCATAAAAGATACTTTAGAAACTCCTAAATTCCTTTCAGAAATGTTTGTAGTAAATATATTATCTGATTTATGGTAGTGATGGAAGATTAAAAAACATCCTTAACTATAACTAAGTGATTGAATTTTGAATACAAAGGGTCAAGATGTTTAATCAATTCCGTATCATTCATAAAGCTACTGAGCTTCTAAAATATCCACTATGTTTTGTCCAACATCTAGCATGCATATTATCTTATTCTAGAAAGTGATATTGAGATATCGTGATGATAAATGAATTAATGTTAGTTGGGTACTTTATAAACCATACTTGATTTTGTTCTATGATCTTGGATTTAGGTCTCCAATTGCCACAAACCCCATTCCACCATGCAGATTTGATGATATTGGATATACAAATAATTCCCATGAATTTGCAGGGGGAATAAATATTTGGTGATCTCACTTCCTCTAGTTTTGATGCAAGAAACACATTTCCTATTCTTTGCCTCTTCAATATGTAATTCCTAGAGCATGTAATAGAGAAAATCCCACATTAGAAAATGTTTTAAATCAGACACATGACATTATATTATAAAACTAGTCAACTGTTTTTATAAAAATATTCATCCTAACAATATTTGAGATTTTTAAATTTTTCCTATCTAAGAAATTTTGTCCCTAAAATTTTCCATATTATCTCAAGATACCATTGTTTTGTTTTATTAGAGAACTATTTAACTAACAAAATGTGTATAATACACTCCTTTTTGTTCTTGTGGATTATAAATTACAAGTTTTGGCAAAGGCTTTGAAGGACAAGACGTGGTCTTTTTAGTACATGCTCCACCTTTGTAGATTATAAAATTTGGCCCTTCCTTGTAAAGTTTCAAGTCTGCAAATTCTGACATTTAGTTTGAAAAAGTTAATTGTTTTCTTAATCATGTTAGTTAGCCAAATAGATCAATGGCATGCTTTCTTGATTAGGTTAGTTAGGATTTCAGGCATAGGTTTCATAAACATGGTTGTTTATAGGTTTATTGGCCATGTCATGCCAAGGATATTATTATTTATTGCCTCCTAGAATACTTCTAGATTCTTATTATTGAGCTAAGAAACTGTATATAATATAGTCATTTATTGTTGTCGCGGATTGGTAATTTTCAGTTTTGTCTCCATTGGAAGAGGCTTTCATAAATAAGCGACCATGTATATCTTATGTAGTCAGTTTTTCCATATAGGATCCATGTTTATAAATTCTGAAATTGGTCTCTTCATTATACAGTTCCATGCCCCTAAATTCTGAAAATTTAACAGAAAAATCAATTGCCCTTTTAATAGTAGAAAACACGTATTTCTTTCCTTGTGTGTCTTGATATTAAATTGGGTTCATTAGCTCTTAGGCATTTTTTTTAATCTTTTTATAATTCAACATATTCTTCTAATTCAACATGTTTTATTTTTTAAGCTTAATTCGAGTCTTAAAACACATAATTAATTTTTGATGTTTAGGTATTATCAAATCCAAAATCTTTCATGTGTTTATTTATACATAGTTTCATAAAATTTAATCAACTACATGTTTTTAATAATCATATCTAGCTTCATAAAATTTAATTAACAATAATAATAATAATTATTTTTATTTTTATTTTTATTTTGTACATAAATATGATCATGGTTATAATCATGAATAGTTGCTTACACTCAAACCTAGGTTTCAGAATTGATTAAAATATAAACAAATATTTTTTAAATATATCATTTAAATCTTTATTTATTAAAAAGCTACATTGAGAAAAATAAAAATATAATTATTTAAATTAAAAAAGAAAAAATAAATCTTAACTATATAATGTAATTCTTTAAATTCAAGAAAAACAAAACTTAAATCTAGGAAAAAGTTATATATATTCATTTAAAGAAGAGCAATCCATATGCTGGAAATGCCTAGAGAGCATATAAGAATGTCGACCAGCTAGTGCAAAATTCCCCCAATTAATGTAAAATGCCCACAATGCGTAGAAGAATGGATGCTGACCAATGTAAAGTGGCCATAAAGCATAAAACAATGCCCATAGGGGGGTGAAATTATGAATGTGGGTGTCTATTCTATGAGAATCAACTTTCGGAATCTGTATTTCAAACACTTTCGGCCAAACTATTTTTGTTTTTCAGTCGAACTAGTTTTGGTTTTCGGCCGAATCAATGTAACTAACTTTCGTCCGAAATAATAGTTCGGCCGAATGTTAAAGTTAACGGAGAACCTCATTATGCGGACTTTGTAAGGATAGCCGGAAAAATAATGTCCAACCGATATTGTTTCAGCCGAATGTTTGTTCGGCCGACAATTTGTCTGGCCGAAAAATGTTTTCGACCGAACAAACTTTTGATCGAAAAATGTTATATTTGTATTAACTGAACGCAATTGTTTACCATTTTGTCTTTTTCGCTCTGCAATTTTTCCCTGCATCTGGACTCCTCCATCTGTTGAGACTCCCTGCGTCTGGATTTTTCCCCGCATCTGGACTGAGTGAGTGAGTGAGCGACTGTGGGTGAGGAGTATGTTGTGTGTCTTGGTGAGTTGACTGTGAGTGAGGATTCTGTCGGCCTGTCCTGTCCATTTGAGTGAGTGAGCGACTGTCATGTGTCTTGGTGTTGGAGGCTTCGCGGTGGATGTAACACCCCGGTTTTGACCCCGTTTGCATTAAAATGTATATGATGAATATATTGTAATTAATCGTGGCGTGGAGTTAAAGGAAAAAGCTCCACCATGGATTATCGTTTTATGTTTCGGAGATTGAATTGGTGCCGATGGTATTTTGTGCTAGCTAGGCACGTTATGATTTTTAAATCATCATGTAAATATGCAATTTAATTAAATACCCACAACCAGCTATGTCAATGCAACAATAATGAGATGGGGGCATGATTTTCCTAAGGATAAGGGGGGGGGGATGTTTAACCTTTGGGGCCATTAAGGAGAAGCCAAGTGTCCAGAGGAGAATCCATTGACCATTAACTACCTTCCCTTGTCTTATTCACCGACCCAATTGATTCCCCATGAGTTGGTTAGGTAGTTATTGCCCTTGGGGTATTAATGCATGGGCATCTGTCATCTCTGGAAGGACTGTCAATCCTTTGACCACACGCATGCCCCAAAGAGGTAGATCACATTCAGCTCCTCACGTGGGCAGAGAACAACATTCCACACTCACGTGAGAGGAAGCTTGGCCTCAGGCAGACATTGGCGTTTTTCATTTTCTTTCACGACCCAGGGTCTGGTGTGTGAATTTTCTTCACGATTGGGGTCGTTTTCTTCATTGCACGTAGGCATAGACTTGGCCACAGGGCATTTGATTTCTGCCTTCTCCTTTCTCGAGTTTTCTTGTGTGTCTGAATTCCTTCACGTTAGAAGGGGGCTGTGTTCTTCATCTTACACGGGCTGGGAGATCGTGTTGTCTTCCCCACGAATTTTGGGGTTTTGTAGGTCATTTTGACCACGTTAGGGCCATAAATGAATCTGGAAATCGAGTTGCTCAATCTGAGCATTTTTAACCAATTTCCCTTCTCGATATTGACCATGTTGGTGTTTTTCCTTCAGTCTCAGAGCTGTTGTTGTTGGTCTTTGGACTATCTTTGGAGTGGAAATGGGGTTTGAGCTTGCTTGACAAAACTAGTGGGTGCAAGAGCTTCACAGACAGAGCTAGAGGGTTGACTTTCTTCTTTACACCCCCTGAATAGCACTGGAAAGGAAGGCATAACCCGAGGGACTGTATAGCAAAGAAGGGGATGCTTCCTTGTGTTGGGCGTGTAGATGTTTTAGAAGTTAGGCTAATTCTGGTGCAGGTGTCCATAGCTCTGTGGTTGATCTCACTAGCTTAGCAGTTAGCCTTTCCAGCTCCTGTATAGCCTGATAAACCCGACTATGTTGGCTTGGCTGAGTTTTGTGTATCCTTGGCTACGTGGGAGCCTGCTAGTGTTCCCCTTATTCCTTGTGGAAATCATGCCCAGCTCGGGGGTGGCAGTGTTGTTGAGATATTGATGAGCACACTGGCCTATGGTTGGGTGGAACGTTGCAGCGACGTAGCTGGTTGCAGGACAAGTTTCTACTAAGATAAGTATCTCTGTGTTTAAATCCTTACAAATGTGTTTTGTTTCATAACTCAAATGAGCATGTTAAATGTTGTGAATGAATGAATTTGCTTCCGCTGTTTGATGATCATTTATGCATATGTGTCTATTATTAGTTCAATGCATTTTTATATCGTGTTCATGGGGCTTAGTTTCCCGGACAGCTAGCAGCTATGTTGTAACAAATATAAAATACAATATTAATTAAACTATTAGGTTGCTAGTGAAAGGGTGTAACCCTTCACTATGTTGGCTCAAGCCATATAAAAGGCGATCTTATTGTACATTTTATCCATCATCCAATATATTATTATTATTCATATTTCATTATTACAATGATAGTCGGATTCGACTAATGGACAACTAGATTCAGTTGCTCCATTTGGTATCAGAGCTCGGATTCGGATCCTTCGACCTGAGCTCAGATTCAGCTCATCCAACACTCAGCTTGGACTCGGCTCCTCCTACCTTGAGCTTGGACTTGGTTCCTCCTACCTTGATCTCGGACTCGGTTCATCATTTTTTTTCCTCATTTTATTTCTGCTACTTACTCCTCCATTCCCTCACCTTCATGCTCCTCGTGTTGTTCATCATTCTCCCTTCCACTCCTCACATTGCTCTCCTCCCACCTGCGCATCGATCCTCCTCATTACCTACGCACTCCCTAATATAAAATACAATATTAATTAGAATATTAGGTTACTAGTGAAAGGGTGTAAACCTTCACTATGTTGGCTCAAGCCATATAAAAGGCAAGCTTATTGTACATTTTATTCATCATCCAATATATTATTATTATTCATATTTCATTATTACAATGATAGTCGGATTCGACTAACGGAAAACCGGATTCGGTTGCTCCATATGTTGGTCGCGTCATCTCCGCCAAGTAGAGGGGTGGGGACGTGACAGTGGTGTTGGAGGCTTCGTGGTGGTGGTGCTAGAGGCTTTGTGGTGGTGGTTCTGAAGGCTTCGCAGTGGTGGAGCATCTCGGTCTTTCGATCTTGCATGATGGTTGAGGTAAGTAGTTTTGGTGTTTCGCTCTTCCTTAGAATAACTAAAATAACAATAAAATCAAAATATTGGATTGGATCCAAAGGTTTGGCATCTTTGATTAACAATGAACATTTTGCCAATAGTTAGTGACATATTTCATTTTCCACAATGAAACAATGGTAGACAAAGAATTTATCTCTTAATCAAACTGCTTGATATTACCATAGCTATGTTCATATTGACAATTTATATCTTTTAAAAAAAATTTAATAATGGACTATTGATGTCAAATTGAATCCTAGTAAGATATTAATAAACCGCCTATGTTTACTAGGGCTTACTTTTGGATCCAACAATCAATATCCTGTTTACCGGGAGTTCTGGGAGGATTTTGGGCAAGAAAGAAAGCTCTAGAGGTAGCCCCCTACTGTGAATTTTATAACCTAACTCTTTCATTGATTATGAAAAGAGTATATAGACTAATCATCAACGAACTGTTCGTTCATCCCCTCATCTATAACTGGAATTGCCTCCTGGGCTCAACAACTAGCCTAAAACCCTGAATTGGGTGAAAATTTACAGGTGGCAATGTAAATCTAAAACACAAACTTCTTGATAGCTCAATAATTAGATAAGCAAAAATAGTTTGTTGATGTTCAACAAATTTCAAGCCTGTCCTGAACATCTATTTGCCTTTAATAATGTTGTCAAAGCCTCAATGTGGTAACTTTTTTTCTTTATGCCAAATCGGGCGGGTCGAGATAACCACCTTAGAATGGACCTATCAATGTCTCTCACAATCGGTTCGATCAAACAACAAAGTGTTAAAATGTTGACATGAATTATTTCAGTGT
Organism: Pseudotsuga menziesii; assembly: GCA_001517045.1. Lineage (NCBI taxonomy): Eukaryota > Viridiplantae > Streptophyta > Pinopsida > Pinales > Pinaceae > Pseudotsuga > Pseudotsuga menziesii. The sequence goes on along the minus strand of LPNX010173971.1, from coordinate 28,832 downwards.
GGAATGGGCAATCACCATGTCGATCTTGCAGCTTCTTTGTTGCAAGTGGTCCTATTTCCATAATGGAATCACTTCGTCCACATGAACAATATAGCACTCTAAAAAGGAAGTTAAAGATTGAGAGGTCACTACATATTTTCTATGTAGAGAAAGATATCTGATGTCACGTGAGTCATCATCTGTGTAAACTACCTTTAACCTGTAGGCAAATATGAAGACCAAAATTGCAGAAACCCAACTCTATCTTCTCGTCTTCAGCTCCATGGCCATTGTCTATTCTACTAAACACCCAGGATCTCATTCCATCAATTGATTAAATTTTTTTTTGAATGAAATCAATTCATGCCACTGCCCATGTGAATTAAAATTTCAGATTGCCTCTAGTGATTCTTCCAACATGTAGTTGGTTGGAAGTTTGAAACTGCTATCTCACCACACCAAATATGCAATTTCATTACTTAATAAATGTTATCAAATGGGTTTTAAGGTATTTGAATACATCTTGATTATCAAAAATGCAATTCCAACAAAAAATTCCAAATCTGTGTTTTACCAAACTCTAATAAGGGTGGCAACATCCTTCATTAATATAAATTTGGAGTGCAACTACTGCATTTTTGTTTTTAAGTATTATTAATTCGAACATTATTGTGTAATAATTTAGTGGTTATTCATTTTTCCTATAAAACAACACTATAATGTGAGAGTTTCTAATACTAGCGATGTACTTGCTTAGAACATTCTACATTTATTCTCATATATTCTTTTCCACATCATGAGCCTTATTTGAAAAATAAATTTTCGATACACTTCCCTATTAGAGTACCCCTATGTATCCATTCCATTGCAACATGACAAAAGAACAACTTGAGGAAAAATTCCTACCCTTTGTAGCATTCTCTTCCCCTAGTCCATGTTTGATTTTGTAGCATTGCTAGAGAGGGAGATGCCTGCCATCCAATTTATAGCATATCAATGGCATGTGCACTCCAATATGCTACTAACAGAGGCTTGTTTAAGTTATTACAACTATTATGGTGCCCAAAGTTTGATCAGCAAATTTAGTTTGATTGATGCATTCACTCTAGTTTGGGATGCAAAACCAGCCTTGGGGACTGAATTATGTGTCATGATGTTAATTTGGTGAGGTATACCATTAGGTGTGTATCTTGCAGCCCCAGGATACCAACGATACCAAGGACCCACTTCACCACAACATTCCATAAAATAAAAAATAGCCACATAAACAATGTACTTAATCCTCATGATCAAAGCATGATCAAAAATAAAAAAAATACATGACAACATAAATGAAAAATATAAGTTTTGAAGAAAATACAAATTACACCTTAAAGGAAAATTTTAAATTTAAGCTACTTGAACTTTCTATGTTTAATTCAAGGCTAAAACATTCATATTGCATTACCAGCTGATTTTTAGCCATATCTTGGTATGTAGTTTCCTGCATGGTTTGTTGTTGCGTTGGTGTTATGTAATACTAAAACCTATTAAACAAAATTCAGTAAAATGAAAATATCATGGATCACAATATATTTGGTTGGGAAAATCTATGTTTATTTATTTTATGGTGATTTTAAAGAAACTTGGTGTACTTGACAATATCAATAAAATATGGATACTTACTAGAAAAGTTAATAGTATAACCTTGAACTCAATCCAAATATGTCAGGCCCATGTGAAGGATGCATTTTGATCCTTCAATCCTATTCAAGGAGTTTTTTTGTCCTTCACAAGGTTGCATATAATAATGATTTAGTATTTAATGAATACCAAAATAGTTGTAATTTCCTTAATCTCTCATGGTCATAATTGATTTTATTAACCATGACTATGTCAAACATGATCACTATGGAAATGAGCTTAATAAGAGTGATACTTGTTCGGGATGAGGAATGGCTTGTTCGGGATAAATAAAGGGGTATACCCATGGGAACAACACAAATTCACATCAGAAAGTGGGGCACACAATAAATATATTCAATTGTTTTTCCCCTGTCTTAAAAAACTTTCTATGGGCTAAAATACATTAGTTCATTGATGCTTATTTTGATGTTTATAGGAGATATATAGTAGAGATGGTTGGAGACGAGGTGGTCTCTCATTCTTCGAGTCAAATATGTACACAGACATCTGAGACAAGGACGCCTAATACCACACCTACATCTACTAAAATACCTTCAAATGTTCGCTCTTGAAGATGGTCTGAATCATCTAGAGATTCTAGTGTATTATATCAAGACACAGTTGGTATGTGTTTGAAATTTATGCACATGCAAAACTTATGAGTATGCATGCATATTTATATTTGTTTGAAGTCTAGTTCATTGATTTTACTAAGTTTCATTATCATTTTTATTTGTAGAGAGACGACATAATAGATTGTCTCGTGAGAGTGGGAAAGCATGTGTCTGGTCGATTGTTTGATTCATCATCTCATGACCATTTTCCCTCTCCTGGTCGTTATTTTAGAAAACAACCAATGGACCAACCACATTTTATTGGTAATATGTTACATACATATATATAATCTATTTAAATAAATTACTAGTTTGCATGTGTATATATATGCTTGTGTCTTTATGTACTAAATTATACATGATCACATGTGTAAATGTAGACGATCATGGTTATGTTGAGGGTTACGGTGATGCATTTAGAGAGGCTGAGGGTGATGATGCATTCAGAGAAAATGAGGGTGATGCATTTGGAGAAAATGAGGGTGATGATGCAAGGGGTGGATATGTTGAGGATGTTGCAAGGGACCAAGAGCAAGGTCATGCAAATGCTCGAAGAAAGGATCAAGGTCGGCGAAGGGCTAATTTTGAACAAGCACATGGTTATCAGCCAATGACCATTTATCCTGCAGATATACCTGATGCTATTCCTTGGGAAAATGATACTATTTCTGTCACCCTTGAATGCAAGACCCACCATAAAAAATTGAGGGATGATCTTGCTAGCTTGGAACTCCGACCTAAGAGTCGACAAAGTTTGCAAATACTTTTGGAATCTTTAGGCAAGTTTATTGGTGCCTATAGAATTGTTGGGACACCAACATATTGTTTTATTCACTTGATGCGAATGCGGAAGGCTTAGGTGATGGGTCCTGACAAGTGGGTTGATGTAGAGAAGAGGGTATCAAAATTAGATGCCATTTCAATGTTTAAATTTAAAGAAGGACCAAAGTAGAAGATGTTAAAGGTGCAATATTTCAAGCACCCCGAGATTGCACACCATTTATATGATAGATTCTTGGCTGCCTATGGTATATTTCCATGGAATGATGAAGTGCCACATTATTTTGCGAGATTTTTTTATGCAGAGCTTTTTTTCTAAACATGAAGCCAGATTACACAGATGTGTCAAAATTTTACGGGGTTGGAAAAGGTAGGACGTATGAACGAGAAGGATCCTTTTGCGATCCATTGTTGCCTAAGGCTACACCTCATTTGGTGCATCAACCACAGAGACTTTTTACATTATGATCAAAGATGGTGGTGACCTCTCATATTGGTCTAGAGGCCAGAGCCATCATAGGAGACAACTTACCATCTTCTCTAGTGGGGGTTCATGTGGGCATGGATCGACATAGATCATGCGCTCGTTCTCGTGCACATTTTTCTTATAAAATAAATAGTGAGGTAGATTCAATGATCCTTGAAGATGCCAAGGCCTATGCAAAACATTGTCGAGATGGATTATTTGGTTTACTCCATCACGAGGAAGGAGGGAGGGGGGAGGTATGTGAGAAATTTTATTTTTTCCTCATAATTGTTAAATCATGTTTTGTTAGTTTATCTAAATATGAACTCATTTGATTTGCAGTTCACCAAAATGTTGGATGAATGTGATTTTATGGTCGAGTCTAGTGTTAACCTAGGGCCATTGAAATAGGTACATTTGCATAAATATCTATAAACTTATATTTTCTCATAATTGTCATGACACCTTTTTCCAAGATTGAAATTTTGGTTTTGTTCATAGGTTCCGATCTCTTCTCTTAGGACCATGGGTATTGGGCCCCTCTCATCATCAATATTGGGAGACATTCCCAGTGTCTCCCAAGATTTGGAGGTAAATTGCACCTTTCAAATGTTTTAGTAATGATTAAAAACAATTGACATTTTGTTTAAATTTAATTTAAGGTACATTTAAATTACGTTTTTTAAATGTTTAAGTTTAATGATCAAGACATCTTAAATTCTAATTTATTTTATACCTATGTACATGAAAAATTTAAGTAATGAAATTAAAATTGTAGGTGGGTAAATGTATTGTACAACCTTCCATGGCTGTGGATGTGGTGACCTCTTTTGGCGTTGGGCTCACTGAGGTATATTTATTCATTTTTATTATTTTAAATTCCAATTGTATTTTTATTAAAGTTTATTTACAATATAAAATTTATATATTGATGCTTAATTATATGCTACATGTGTTATAGGTCAATCTCCATGATAATGTGGAGAGTGATATCTATATAATGGATATTACATAGTTATATATGTTTTTATACTTGTGAACTTGTTAATTTGACATATTCCATGTTAAAACTTTAAATTTATCAGTTTAACTTATATATTTTAAACATATATATAATTTTGGACCGTTCATATATATATAGTTTTTGGATGGAGTTCAAAAAAAATTTAATTAAATGTTTAAATGATTTAATTTGGTCATGGGATACATAGATTAATGTCTTTGATGTTAACATACATATATTTTTCTAAAGAACCACTTTAGGATGTTAGGAAAACACAATATGTTCAATATGTTAGTTGATGTTTATATACAATATGATGTACTTGTGTTTTAAAATGATTTTAATCATTAGTAATGTTCAATATTTAATACTCTTTAGAAATGTAAGTTAGGAATGTTTTCAATCATTTCTAGGTGGAATAATATATGGTATATGTAGAATTTTCAATAAAATGCACTTTAGGAATGTTTTCAAACATTATGAATGTTCAATAAAATGCACTTTAGGAATGTTAGTTATGAATGTTTTCAATCATTTGGGTGGAATAGTATATAATATATGCAGAATAATCATTAAAATGCACTTTAGGAATTTGTTTTCAAGTATAAGGAATGTTCAATAAAATGCACTTTTGGAACGAACTAGTTAGGAATGTTTTCAATGATTTTGGTGGAATAATATATGATATCTGTTGAATATTCATGAAAATGCACTTTAGGAATGTTTTCAATCATAAAGAATGTTAGTGATGAATGTTTATATGTTATGAATTTATACATACATAGATTTTCCTAAAGAACCACTTTATGAATGTTAGGAATGTTCAATATGCTCAATATTTTAGTTGATGTTCATCAAAATGCACTTTAGGAATTTGTTTTCAATTATAAGGAATGTTCAATAAAATGCACTTTTGGAATGAACTAGTTAGGAATGTTTTCAATGATTTAGGTGGAATAATATATGATATATGTTGAATATTCATTAAAATGCACTTTAGGAATGTTTTCAATTATAAAGAATGTTAGTTATGAATTTATACATACATAGATTTTCCTAAAGAACCAATTTAGGAATGCTAGGAATGTTCAATAAGTTAGTTGATGTTTATATACGATATGACATACTTGTGTTTAAATGATTTTCAATCATTAGTAATGTTCAATATTTAATTCTCTTTAGGAATGCTAGTTAGGAATGTTTTCAATCATTTCTAGGTGGAATAATATATGATATCTATAGAAATTTCAATAAAACACACTTTAGGAATGTTTCCAATCATTATGAATGTTCAATAAAATACACTTTATGAATGTTAGTTATGAAAGTTTTCAATCATTTTGGTGGAATAGTATATAATAACTGCAGAATAATCATTAAAATGCATTCTAGGAATTTGTTTTCAATTATAAGGAATGTTCAATAAAATTCACTTTTGGAATGAACTAGTTAGGAATGTTTTCAATGGTTTAGGTGGAATAATATATGATATCTATTGAATATTCATTAAAATGCACTTTAGGAATGTTTTCAATCATAAAGAGTGTTAGTTATGAATGTTTGCATGTTATGAATTTATACAATTGTACATATCAATTTTGTTATAAAATTAATATAGATCATTTTGATGTACATATGTTGAACAATCCAAGAACAACATATCATATAATTTACATCAATTTGATATACATATGCTAAACAATCTAAGAACGATATAAACTAAGTTTCATCAATTTGATGCACATAAGCTCTACAATGTAAGAACACTATTATATAAGTTTCCTCAATTTGATGGACATAAGATCAAAACAATATAGCTCATAAATTATCAATAATCACTCTATTTGAGTGTCACAATTATAAAACCAATGAAGATGTCCCTCATGTAAAAATTATGTATCACGTTCAACATGATTCAAATTAGAAATAAGATAGTAAAGGAATGTCGTCTTCAATTAATCTTTCATGATCAACTTTTGACATATTCCATCTTCTAGCTTTCAATTTTTTATTGGATTTAACTTCTATCAACTTTATGTGAGCTGCACATACCAAATGACCATATTGGAAGCATATGACATCAGGTTGATAGTCTTTAAAGTGAAAATCACTTTCAATTTGATCTATTTCTTGAAAAAAATAACCTTTTAATAGAATTGACCCTCTTTCATATATAAAACCTTTGTCATCATAGTCCTCCAATAATTTCATCTTTCTCTCTATGCATTGCATCAAATAATATCTGACATTTTCATTGTTGTCTATGGGTGCAACCACAACAAATACATCTCCTGCACATAATTAAGAACATTGAATTTGTCAAATTCATCTTCATTAAATCAAACCAATTTCACACACACACACACAGACATATATAACTGACATTCAATTAAAAAATCTTTAAAATAAAAATAGACAAATTTAATGAAGTACACATAAAATTACCTTCTCTAACCAGATCAAAATTCTATCAACATTAGTTGATATGGCAATGTCCTCCGATTCCAAATCTTCAAAGATTGCGAGTGGCATTTTTCCTTTTAAATTAATTTCATTGTGTTTCCAAGGTTTAACATAATTGTCATTGAAGTTTTCACAATTGTCTATTGAATCTGTGTCCTCCATGCAAATAGGAAAAAAACATGTTAGCTTCCTACTATCAAATGAAAACACATTTTGGAAGGTTTTTGTTTTGATTGAGTGTAAATCTCAAGAACCATGAATAGTTCTAGCATCATATGGGATTGATCTGTCTATATCTTGGATTCCAATATGCCAAAAAAACCTGCCCAACATAAACAATTTTACATGTACATGTGAGTCAAATGTTACTAGATATACATATTAAAGTCATTCCAAGTTGAATAATTATGTTTTGAAAACAAATTTCATACCTGCACACATCTTTTGATTGTTGATTGCAATCATGGCTGATATTTACATGACAGCATTGAAACACTTGATCAGCACACAAAAATCGATCGACAAAATGGTTCATTTGATACCTTCGAAGTGCTCATTTTACACACGCCCCAGCACCATAGTGCTCCCCTTTTCCATGACCAGTTTTAAAAAAAATATAGCGATGTTTAATATTTGTTTTTTTATGAAGACAACATATCCAGAAGAATGATCGTGAAGATTTTAATCTCCCTACACATCCATCTGACCATATCCAATGTTCATTCATTACAACCCCACGTGTTTTCAATGAACCATAAATAATATCAAAACAATGTTGTGCGTAATGTGTATCATGCGTGCGGTCATCGCTGATATAGAAATGATATTCCTTGATCACATGTCGATTGTCATTCTCTCTTTCTATATCATCAACATTTTGTTGAGCATGTATAAATAGAACATGGACAAATATAGAAACTTTGTCAGAATAATAATATTCACTCTATATTTCTTTTTGTGCTTCAAATGTGTAATTCTCTGCAAAATCAACCACAGAAAAAATAGTTCCCTTTGGAAAAACATCATGTGATTTTTTGAATTGTATGTCTTGCCAGTGTGCTCTATGTGAATGTTTGATGTATTTATAATTTTTTTTTTCAAACTTCTTCAAAAACTCTGTAACACTGATTTTATCTTCTTGTAAATCTATCCTTTTCGAAAGAGAATTTGAGAAACTTGTAGAATTGTGGGCATAAGTGACATATTCATATCTCAATTCCTCAATTCCTTCCACAATTCCACAATTTAATAAAAATCGCAATTTTTAAACAAGATTTTAATAAAAAAGGCTTAATAAAAAACAAAGTTTTGGTTATTAGTTGTTGTACAAGCTCCATTTTTTAAAATATGATATTTTTTTTAAATTATATAATTCTATGTTTTACAAAATTATAAATCGGATAAAAAACTCCATAGTTCCGCAATTCCTCAAGAATTCTATGGAGCTTCCCGCAACTCACAGTCCTCATTGTTGAAGGACAAGTCCGAGAAAAAAAAGTCCAAATCGTTTGACGTTTGGATTATATTTTGGGAATGGAGAATTGGAACTTTTGTTAGCCCTGTTTATTAGTCCATTCATATGAAGTTTCTAAATTTCCATTGGAATGTGTACCTAAACATTGATCTTGCGAACAGAAGTAGTATGAACAGTCAATTTTACGATTCTTTTCAGATTTTGGGATTTTCATTAAAATATTATTTTAAATTGTTGTAAGACTAGAGTTGTAATTGCTATTAAGTTAAATTTAACTGTATTTAATGTCTTTTTGAACAATTTTTAAAGATTTTGAGGAATTTTCATTAACATATCATTTCTTGTTATGTAATGGTGAAACTGTTTATTGAGAATGTAAATTGCCATTGGAGTGAAATTTAACTATGGTTAATGCATCTTAAACTATTTTTTAAATTTTAGTTGGTAATTATTATCTTGATCGTTGCGATAGTGATAGTGTTTGATAATATTTCACATTACAATTATGAAGTCTTATAGTTTTTAAATGGATTTATACTATTTTCATCATTCAATTCCATCTCATTTCAAGGTAGATTTGACTGTAGATACTGTGACCAAGCCACTGCTTAAAATATACAAATAGATGGAAATTCAATAGCATGAAATGGCATTCGAAAGCATTCTCTTGCATTCCTCCACAACAATCATTTGAAATAAAGAACAACCAAAGCAGTTTATGGAAAAAAACTAAAACATATTTTTTCGGAATTTTGTAGAAACAGTTGCTGAAAATGTAATTATTGCAATTTTTAAACAAGTTTTTTATAAAAAAATACTTAAGAAAAAACAAAGTTTTGGTTATTAGCTGTTGTACTCTCTCCATTTTTTAAAATATGTTTTTTTTTTAAATTGTATAAACTCAACAATTCCACAATTTAATAAATTGTCCTTACACAACTCCACTTCCGCAATTGCAGAATTGAGGAATTGTGGAATTATGGAGTTTTTTATTTCTGATTTATATTTTTTGTGAAACATAGAATTATACAATTAAAAAAAAATCATATTTTAAAAAATGGAGCATGTACAACAACTAATAACCAAAACTTTGTTTTTCTTAAGTCTTTTTTATTAAAATCTTGTTTAAAAATTGCAATAATTACATTTTCCACAATTGCACGGACTTTTCCTTCCACAATTCCACTTCCGCAATGCAGATTGCAGGTTGCGGGAAGGAAAACTATAAAAGTCTATGGAGCTTCCCACAACCCACAATCCACATTAAGGAAGTGGAGTTGTGGAATGAAAAGTCTGGAAAAAAGTAACATTCAATTTCTTGTTATACAAATAATCTTCAATATTATTCTAGCTAGATTAGTGTTTGGAATCTTGACAGTCAGATTATGATGCCAAAGTGCTAATGAATTAAATGAAGCATACGTTCTTTAATAATAAGGAAACATAATAGGTCTAAAAATCCTCGTGATATTGATGAAACTATTGAAAGTTGAAACAACATAGAAAGTATGATGTATCAAAAGGGAATAAGGAAGAACCGGATTGTAATCTACAAATTTAACATTAGTGTCATTCCACATAATCCCATGTGATCATTTTCATATATCGAATGATATCAATAGAGAATTAATACATCTTCCATGGTTCCATTCTCGTTGTGGGATGCTCTACCTTAATGGCATGAGTTTCAAAAGGCTAAGGGCAATCAATTTAAGTCGCATCATGCTTCTCAAAGCACTTCTAGCAAACCATAAAAGATAGTATTAAATCAAACATGCACTCATATCCGCTTTATGTGTGGATGAGAACCATTTGCATTTTTTTTCATATATGCTTACAAAACCCAAATTATGTGTCCGATGATAATAGGCTACAACAATAACACGAGGATGCATCATTTATCTAGCTAGATTTCATGTGCCATGTATCATTTATATAGACCAGGTATCTAAACAAAAATTGTCAACCTATTCTGCTATTCAGAAAACAACAACAACACAAAATTCCTTGACTTATCATCATTCAAACCTCCAAGTCATTTCTTAATCCATGTCAGATATTTGATCAAAATATTTACAAATTACATCTAGAAAAGCTCAAGTAATATTCAAAATGAATTATGAAAAGTTATAGCTTACCAGAATTATGTGTATAATGTCCACGTGCTCTGCTTGGGATGCTAAAAAAGAGCTATAACATCAGTTGTAAACTCTTCATACTCAATTTTTACTTCGTCTGGTGCTTCCTCGTGTTGAATGATTTCTGAACGCTTCACCCGCAAGCTAACGGTACCAATATAGTTGACATCCACAAGAGGATTGGGCCAAGCTATCAATCACACCCTTGAAATATCCTCTGTGGGCTGCTTCTAGAAGCCCATCAGAGGCATAATCCATTGGAATCACCTGTCTTACCATTTTGAAGGGAAGAAAAATCCTAGGTTTGAAAGATAACCATAAAAGACACCATTAAATACATACAAATATATACATCTATTTCTTATTGGTATGAGGATTCGTTTTGGTCTACAATATTCTGCAATTTAAAGGCTTCTTTTAATTGAAGGATTCGACAATTCAACAACACGAGAATTAAGTGGTTTGTGCCAGAATGGAAGTAGTATGAACAGTCAATTTTTCGATTCTTCTCAGATTTTGGGATTTTCATTTAATATTATTTTAACTTGTTGTAAGAGTGGAGTTGTAATTGCTACTGACTTAAATTTAACCATAGTTAATGTATTTCTGAACAATGTTTAAGCAAGATTTTAATAAAAAAGACTTAAGCAAAAACAAAGTTTTGGTTATTAGTTGTTGTACATGCTCCATTTTTAAAAATATCATTTTTAAAATTGTATAATTCTATTTTTCACGAAAATTATAAATCAGAAAAAAAAACTCCTCAATTCCACAATTCCTCAATTCTACAATTTAATAAATTGTTCTTCTGCAACTCCACTTCTGCAATTGAAGTGGAGTTGCAGAAAGACAATTTATTAAATTACACAGACTTTTCCTTCCACAATGCGTATTGTGGGTTGTGGGAAGTAAAACTGTAAAAGTCTATGGAGTTTCCCGCAACCCGCAATCTGCATTACAAAAGTGGAGTCACAGAAAGAAAAAGTTCGGAAAAAAGTAACATTCAGTTTCTTTTTATACAAATAATCTTCAATATTCTTCTATCTAGGGTAGTGTCTTGACTCTTGACAGTCATATTATAATTCCAAAGTGCTAATGAATTAACTAAAGCATAAGTCCTTCCATAATAAGGAAACAAAATAGGTCTAAAAAGCATTGTGATATTGATGAAACTGTTGAAAGTTGAAATGGGATAGAAAGTATGATGTATCAAAAGGGCGTAAGGAAGAACCATATTGTAATATACAAATTTAGCATTAGTGCCATTCCATATAATCCCATGTGATCATTTTCATATATTGATGATATTAACAGAGAATTAATACATCTACCATGATTCCATTCTCGTTCTGGGTTTCTCTACCTTAATGGCATGAGTTTCAAAAGGATAAGGGAAGTCAATTTAAGTCGCAGCATGCTTCTCAAAGCACTTCCATTGAACCATAAAATATAGTCTTAAATCAATCATGCACTCATCTCTGCTTTATGTGTGGATGAGAACCATTTGCATTTTTTTTTCATATATTCATACAAATCCCAAATTCTTTGTCTGATGATCACAGGCTACAACAATAACACTAGGATGAATCATTTATCTAGCTAGATTTCATTTTCCATTTATCATTTATATGGCCCAGGTATCTAAACAAAAATTGACAGCATATTCTGCTATCCAAAAAACAGCAACAACACAAAAATCCTGGACTTGTCATCATTCAAGCCTCCAAGTCATTTCTGAATCCTTACCAGAATTCTGTGTATAATGTCCATGTGCCCTGCTTAGGAAGCTACAAAAAGAGCTGTAACATCAGTTTTAAACTCTTCATACTCAATTTTAGCTTCGTCTAGTGCTTCCTAGTGTTGAATGATTTCAGAACACTTCACCCGCAAGATAACATTACCAATATAGTTGACATCCACAAGAGGATTAGCCAAGCTATCAATCACAACCTTGAAATCTCCTCTGTGGGTTGCTTCTATAAACCCCTGGGAGGAATAATCCACTGGAACCAACCAAGTTACCATTTTGAAGGGCAGAAAAATCCTATGTTTGAATGATAACCATAAAACACACCATTACATACATACATACATATACATCTATTTATTATTGGTATGAGGATTCATTTTGGTCTGCAGTATTTTGCAACTTAAAGGCTTTTTTTAATTGAAGGATTCGATAATTCAGCAGCACAAGAACCCAATGGTTTGTGCCAGAAAGGAAGTAGTATGAACAATCAATTTTCTGATTCTTTTCAAATTTTGGGATTTTCATTTGGAAAAGTGAGAAGGACGTTCTGCAATCCAATTGTGGAAAGGATTGTTGCGGCCACAAGATTACAGAAGACAGTTTTTTAAAATTGAAATTGCATATCCACAATCCGTAATTGTAGAAACAAAGTTGTGGAAAATCTATGCAGAAACATAGTTACTGAAAATCTGTTGCGAAAACTTTGTTACAGTGTTGCGGAAAGACACTTGCGGAAAGGAGCTTGCAGAAACATTATTGCAGAAAGGAATCTGCAGAAATAGAACTTGAGGAAAGGTTGAGTTGCAGAAATACTCAATTACAAAAATGTTGAGTTGTGGAAAGACTCAATATTTTTACCGTCTCGACATTCCTTTGTACCTCTCAATGCAAATGCTAATTCTAGGTCAAAGACACATTATATAAATTAAGATGTTTCGAGACATTAATTCCATGACTAATTTTAAAATCATATAATATTTATAAAAAATCAATATCATGGAGTCAAATGTATATAAAGTTAGAAGAACAAAAAAAACCATAGGACTTAACTCTTTTCAAAAAGTGCATTCTATGTGAGAGGGTCATGACTCATAACTAAGATAATCGAGCACCACATAATGATGTGAATCTCCCATGCCATTGTGTTACAACTGTAAAAATAAGATGCCATTCTCAAGTTAAAAAGTGCATTTTATATCTTTCTTAATATGTTTTGTTTGAGAGGGTGTTTGCTTGAATGTTTGGTCCTACATTTTGACAAATTTATCAAGGTTAATGTTGCTCCTCAATGCATACACCAAGGAAATAGGTGATGGTAGATGATATTCACTTTAAGGTAAAAAGGAAGAATGTTTCCAAACAATCAAAACGATTATTAAATTAAATATTTTATTGATATAATGTTCTAGATGATATTAAAGATTAAAGATTTAATTACTTAATTGGTAGATGATGCTCACTTTAAGGTAAAAAGGAAGAGCGTTGTCGAACAATCAAAATGATTATTAAACTAGAATTTGCACCAAGAGGTGCAAAGGAACGTTGTGAGGGTAAAAATATTATGTCTTTCCGCAACTGAACCTTTGTGACTTACCTTGGTACACTGGAAATGACTTTTTAATAATACTTCTATTCGAGATTTTTGGATCTATTTTAAGTAGGAAATAATTAACATATTTTAAATCTGTTCTTATTTCCTTAATGTGTTGGAATGTCATGCTTTTTTATATCGAAAATATCACCAATGGGAATAGGGAAGGAAAAAATTATAATTCATTTATGATATTTGGAAGGCAACAAATTATCCCGTTTCCAATATCTGAATTATCGAGAATCGGAAATAGGAAATAAATATTATAAAATATTTTTTTTTATAATATATATAATGTGTTTTTAATTTGTTAATATATATATGATATAAGATATGAGTTAAAAAGTCATTTAAATTTAATGATTTTAAAGAATAATATATTTTATATTCGAATTCATTCATTTTCGATATCCGAATTATCGCTGAAATCGGGAAGGCAACAAATTATCTCGTTTTCAATATCTGAATTATCTGTGAAATCGGGAAGGAAAGAAATTATCTCGTTTCTGATATGCGAATTTTTTTATAATATTAGATATAATTTGTTTTTAATTTGTTAATATATATATGATATAAGATATGAGTTAAAAAGTCATTTATTCTTTAATGGTTTTAACGAATAATAATTTGCATTTATGGTATATCAAGTTTATAGATTGAATAATAACAATTATTTCTATTAATAAATATGGAGTAAAAATATTGAGTCTTTCCGCAACTGAACCTTTCTGAGTTACCTTGGGAGATTGGAAATTACATTTTAATAATACATTTGTGGGTACTTTTGACCCGACTTACAAGTCAGTTTTTACCTATATCAATAATTCACGACTAAATACATCAATGACATCCTCGATTGGAGGATCAATGACTCTCTCCCCCCTTTCCCCCTCTTTCTCCATGGGCGTTCTTCCTGCAATAGCCTACATTTTCAGGCTATTGATAGGGAAGAAATTAGAGAAATGAATCAACATTATAAATAAAAAACAGATATTTCTAGTTTTCGATACTTGAAATATCGGGAAGCCAACAAATTATTTCAACAAAATCCTAAGTCTCATGTTTCTGATATCCCAAATATCGGAAATCGGGGATACCACAAATAACCTTAACAAAAAATGGAATTTCCGGTTTCCGATACCAAATCGGAAATCAAAAATAGGAAATCGACAATGTTTAAATAACTCAATGCGTTCTAATTGAAAAAAAAACTCAATGATATAATTCGCCACTTTATTTCCTATTCCTCAAAAGACATATAAAATCTTCAAATTTTGTGTATAACATATGCGAATGCATTTACTTCCCTCATATATTATATTTGCACAATATATACTAAAAGAAAATGGAATCCTTTAAATTTATTTATATTTTAGGTATAATTTTTATTAAATATAATTAAAAAAAAGTAGATTTCAAAATACTTTGCAGTGACAACTAAGATTTGCTAGTAATTTCCAAATTGCAGCGACAACAGAGATTTGCCATAAGTTATTTCGTGCTTGTTTGAATACTTCGGCTGTCGAAATATAAGCCCTATATTAGGAAGCAACTCGAACCTAACCCAGTAATTTCAAAATTGCAGTGACAACAACGATTTTCTAGAAGTTATTTTGTGCTTGTTTGAATACTTTGGCTGTCAATAATGTTGATTCATTTCTTTGATTTTCGATATTTCAGATCCCGGATATCAGGAATATCATTTTTTTATTTTAATAATGTTCATTTGTCTGAATTCTGACTTTTTCTTTTCCATATAGGAAACCAGAGATCCCACATGCTTTTTGACTAATTGATTGTTTCCCAATTTTCGATTAACTTGCTATAAGTCATAAGTGTTAATAATAAGTTTTAGTTACTTGTTTGTTTTATTTTACTTATTTATTTGTCGTAATTTAATCAATTTGAATAATACATTTTTCTCGTGTTTACTGTATTTAAAAAAAATATTGATATTAAATCTTAAATTTTAAAATATAAATACATTCAATTAAACCACATTCATGAAAAAAATAGCTTATAAGATTTGAACATTGTGAGTTTTAAGAATTGAGTAATTGTGGAAGTGTGTTGTGGGATCGAACCATAAATAGAATCGCTGCTACCTATTACCTGAATCTTATGTATAGATGTTTGTATGCAGAATGTAGGGATGACCAGAAACATTTCCTAAAAATTTCATATCAACTTTATTGTGCCTGTCACCTGTTGGAGATATTTGCAGACTATTTTAATATTTTCCCTAATTGTTAGCAGACAATCATGACTGGAATAAAATGAAGGATCCGATGAATAATATTATGTCACCTGTCGAAGATAACTGCTGACTATTTCAATGTTTTCCTTACTTGTTAGCAGACAATGATGACTGGAATAAAATGAAGGATCTGATGAATAATATTATGGGTTCTAAATTATAAAAAAATTTCTCACATAGAATGTTGTAACCGTTCAGGTGAATTTCCCAACACCAGTTTCATAAACATATGGATACTTCCAAACAAAAACTCTGTCGTGGATTGAAATGCTGAGCCTAATTAAAAAGTACCAAATTATTATCCATTCTTCGTATTATATTATCACAAAAACATAAAGCAAATTATTATCTATTCTTCTTAGTATGTTATTACAAAAATATAAAACAATTTTTTTGTGATTTTAAATTAATTATTTAAAAATGGATAAAATGTTCATTCAAAATATAATTATTTGTGATTTGAAGTTGTAATTATTTCTTTAAAGATAGGATAAAGTGTTCACTGAAAAATGCATTACCAAATTGCAATTACAAAAAAACGATGACAAAAATCAATAAAATAAGAATACCGAAAGCATTATTGAGAGAAAGTTGCATATCCTGGCCATTGTTGAATCTATTGACATTGTTATAGCCCCATGTTACATCGATATCGTTGTAAAAGTTGCCATAAACGGTGGGAATTGTAGCCGTAGTTTCCATGTTACATTTAAATTAAGAAATTTATTTTAAAATGTATTTGAGTTCAAATGTAATTTATTCAAATGCTTTGTGCAAACGGAGGAGGCATGCAATTTGATGGTCTGTCAGAAAGTTGTTTAATTAGCTTAAATGTTCACTGATTTTTCCTTGTCTTTTTATTTTTTTACAATTTTTTTATTGAATTTAGTAAAAAAATTTAGATTTCGAAGAATAGTGTTTAAATTTATTTAATTTGGATGGTAGGAAAGATTTAAATTTATTTATATTTTAGGTATAGTTTTTATTAAATTTAATAAAAAAAATCATATTTCAAAATATTTTGCAGCGACAACAGAGATTTGCTAGTAATTTCCAAATTGTAGCGACAACAGAGATTTGCCAGAAGTTATTTCATGATTGTTTGAATACTTAGGCTATCAAAATATATGCCCTAGATTAGGAAGAGACTCGAACCTAACCCAGTAATTTCCAAATTGCAGCGACAACATAGATTTGCTTGAAGTTACTTTATGCTTGTTTGAATACTTCGGCTGTCAAAATATAAAAAAAGCGGCCTATCAACAGTAGATTTGATGGAACTGAAAGGGAGGCCTCACTTCAGAGTGGTGGGCTCCTTTTTTGTTTTGGACATTACCAAAATAGGGTTTAGAGATGTGGATTTCGGGTGGGGAAGAGCACCCTACAGAGGGGCTGCAAAAGGTTGGGTGTGAGTAGTGCCTGACCTGATAAACTTCTTCATCCTGCTTCCCAATACAAGGGGTGTGGAGGGAATAATGTTTCTTATTTTCTTGTCCCCTTATTCCATGCAAAGATTTCAAGCATAAATCAGTAATGCGGTCAAGAACACTACTCCTTATCCACCATGTTCCCATCTTTGAAAAAGTGTGTGTTGATGCTCATATATTTGATTGGCATCCAAGGGGTTTCGATGGAACAATTGACACAAGTCATGCCCCAAAATATGGGTTTTACGAATCAGAGTTGTAAAATGTTTGTGTTAGCTTGCTACTTTTATGTTTGCTTGTAGCTATTCAAGTTCTATTATATTATGTTTGACTTGAATGGTTTATGTTGGCTTGTTGTTTAAGCCTGTTTTTATTCCAGAATTTTCAGGTAGGTTTGGTTGATGAAGTAAGATCTTTTGTTTTGGATCTACAACTATTGATGATATGTATCCTAATGTATTATGTTTGTAGAATTTGAAACTAATTTATTAATTGTATCTTTATCTTAGAAGGTTTTTGTTTAGAAATGTATAATACAAATAAAATAGGTAGGGGTGCATCCATGGAGGTGGGTAACAATTTTTGGCAACAGATTTTCGGCGAAATACAAGAAGCACACTCTCGATCGAGTTTGTAATACCTCGATCGAGGGTTTAACAAGTGCTCGATCGAGGTTCTTTTAAACCCTCGATCGAGCTCTTGTTAATCCCTTGATCGAGGGTTTACCAAGAGCTCAAGATCAAGGGTTAGATAAACCCTTGATCGAGGTACGGACCTCGATCGAGCTTCATGCCTCGATCGAGCTTCCTATTTTTAAAAAATTATAAAAAGGGCCGCACGCACCCGCGGCCACAATCCAGTCCACTGCAAAATCCCTCGATCGAGCCGTTACCTCGACCGAGCATCCGTGTCCCTGAACACATCGCCCGTGCAGTCGCGCCCCCGGAGACTTCGACTGACAGACCACGCAAGCCACGCCCCCTTTCACCAGAATGTCAGAGGAGAGAGGTAACCCTCAAAGCTTGTTTTTTAAAATAAAAATGAAATTTTATTTTTTTAATTAAGTTTTAAAATGTTAGGTTAAAAGTGAAAAAAATAATTATTATAGATGTTTTTAGGTTTTTATTTTTTGCCTAGTATGTTTGCAATGTGTGCCGACAAGCAGAAATGTTGTCGGTAGCATTTAAAATATTTATAAAATTGAAATTTGTTTTTTTATTTAATATTTAAATTTTTGTTTTATATATATTTTGTAAACCGATAGCGTTTATGCTGCCGGTTTAATTTTTAAATGAGAGCCTGACAAGAAGAAATGTTGCTCGAATTTTTTCAATCCTCAAAGAATATACGAAGGATTGAAAAAAATC
>LPNX010173944.1:78425-114031 GCA_001517045.1 Pseudotsuga menziesii | reverse complement strand
TATATTTGTTTTAAAAAGAACACAAGTAAAACTAATTGGTCCAAAACTGTAACTGTAAATAAGATATATTGTAAGAAGACTATATAGACAGCTTCATATTTCCAAGTTCAGGGTAAAAACCCTACCAAAATGAAAGTATACATTGGAGCTCATTAAAAGGAAGGAGTTACACCTCGCGGCTTTAAACATGTTATAAAAAATGAATCTTATACAGCCTGTACAAACAGTAATACATATGTACACATTACACAGTAAATAAATAAAGACCTAAAACCACAGTCTCGGCTTCAGCCAAAGAGCCCATGCTAAACGAAGAGTGGAAACTCTTTTAACAACGTTTAGGTTCACTAAACTAAACCAAAGTAACCGTGAGGGTTACAAACCATGAGGGAAAAACCCATGACTGCCCTAAAGGACCAGCAAGGAGGAAAATGCCATGGATAAAACCAGGCTTACCGGGAGTATCCAGCCGTTGAAGTCTCGCACCTTCCACGCCAAGGAGAGAAGGCCAACCCTGTAAAGAAGGAAAAACATAATATTAAAACTTTGCAAAATGATGTTTATTTAAATTATTTCTTTGAAAGAAAAACGAAGGATAACCCTATACATTACATTAATGGTTTACGGAAATTTGACCTCTGAAGAACAGCAACACGACCACCACTATGAGGAAAATAGAACCCTTCATTTACAGTAAAAGAGAAAGAGTTCACTGGAACGATAGGTAACCAGTCACAATGGAGGACGAGTCATAGCACCAAGTTAAGGCAACGACCTACACAGTAAAGAGTTCAGGCAATGGGTGCAAATGGAGAAACCCTAAGAGAATCAACACTGCTCAACATTCAAACAACAAGCTGTTCATCACTGTATTTTCCTCACAACGCAGTAGACGAGTCCATGAGGAGCTTAACCAGCATTTTGACTGCTAGAAAATAGTGCAAGCAACGGAGTGGACAAGGAGGGTTTTGTAGAGCGGCCGGAGGCCCCAAGGCAGTGGAGGAATGACGATCTAGGGTTTGAGTCAAACCTTTTTAACATGCCAGTGCATGGCTGGAAAGAGCCCACGTAATCCTTTTAATAATTGGCATGCAGTGGGTAGGAACATTATAGTTCCATGAACAAGATCTCCAATGATAAATTGCAACCCAAATCATATTGTGGAGGTTCTACAAGGTTCGACACACCATAGTCAACCACCTGCATTATAAAATCAATCACGTAAACATTAGAATAATGTTTGGAAAACATTTTAACATAGAGTTTGTTCATTGTTTGGTTTAACACATATATGAATAGACGGTTGTAATGTTGGTTAATAAGATACAAGAGCAAAGAGAAATAATAGTTTACCATGGCGCGACTTGTATATAAATCTATTTTCTACATTATATATTGCCCTAGTTCACAAATGAAGGTATTAGTAAAGGAGAATAATGGTATAAAGCCTATAGAATTATAATAATCAAGTTAAGTGATAATTTGATCATGATTATGGTTTTACTCTTGACTTTATGATAATCCCTTGCATTTAAATTAACAACCCTATTACTAGTTATAGAATCATTTTATGACAAATAGTCTTTTTTTCAAATTCAAGCTCAAGGGTTATGAAAGATATGATAGAGTCATTATATGATAATTAGCTTTTGTAAGTTAACTTCCTTTGCTTGATAGTATAGTTATGAAAATCATAAAGTGATTTTTGAGTATAATAAATTTGGAAATGATCTATAATTTTACCATCTAATTATTGACCATGGAATAGAAATAGTATCCCAAACAATACATATCTTTAAATACTAAAGGAAGACTTTAAAAGTGACCTGTATCAATGTAGTAAACCTTTTTCTTGAATTAAGGAAAGTATAAGTTTGGTACTTAAACCTCCTCACCATTTTTACAATTTGCAGTTGCCAATTCAATCATGGCATGATCCAGTATTTATAAACAATTAAAATTAGATCTTTGACGTTGTGACCCTGCCATACTTATTGTGCTAAATAAGTAATATTTATCACATTTACACTTGCATTTAGTAAGTACATCAAATGGTTCAGTACTCCATAGAGATATTAAATCCTACTTTCATGAAGGAAAAATAGTCGTCATCTTTACTAGTAGAATTCAATTTTCTAACAGCAAGATCTTAAAAGGAATCACAGTTAAAGCTTTACCTTTATAATCTTGACAAATTTGACTAGCATGTATATTCTTCTACTGAATTAAATTTTGTACAACAAATATCTATTGAATACTTTAGAAATTCGTTAGCAGCACTCGAACATATTACCTGTATAATTTTAAGAGAAGGAAAACTTTTGTGTTAGCTCGGAAGCTAAGTAAGCCCAGTTTTTCATGACAGCCCCACCTTGTGGTCACAAACAGAAAACAATCAGTAACTGAAAAGAAACTATTCTTTAAGAAAGGCATAACCAACAGATAATTTCAGATAAGGAATGTGGTAATTTATAACTAATTAAATGATTAGTTAATTGCATTTATGTTAATGATATGCATTTAAAAAAAATTAAATTTTTCAGAAAATTTGGGGTTTTGACATGTGGTATCAGAGCATGGTTCAAATACTAGGCCTTGATGTGGCCCAACTAGTTTCCATAGAACAGTAAAATAATGTACTAACCTATATTTTGTTTTATGTAAAGAACAGAAAATCTGTTTTTCTAAATTTAACAGACAGGTATGGAGAAACTAGGAGAATATGCTCAGGATGAGTCTCCAAACACAGAGACAAGACAATTGTCCAGAGAACCTATGTTAGAAGAGGTAACTTCTCACTCCTCGGAGCTGATGCAGACTATAAAGGATTTGAAGACTGAAATGGAATCAATAAAGAAGGACAATGAGAGGATTTTGAAGACTCAGGAAGAGTTGAACCAAATTTTGATGGAAAAATTCCAGACTGAAGGGAGGAGCAAAAGATCGGAATCTGAGGAAGCTAGCCATCAGAAAGGATCTAAAAAGATGAAGCTGGCTAAAGCTAAAATCAGTTCATCATCTGAAGGGTTCAGGGAACAACAAAGCTACCACACTACTAGTGACAGTAGTGAGGCTGAGTTGTATGACAAAAAGAAGAAGTACAGACCATATGAAGATATTTTCGGGGAGTTTAAAAAGATAAAGCCCCCAACTTTCAACGGAGAGACCGAAAAAGGGGAAGAAGCAGAGTCCTGGTTATCCAGGATGAGAAAGTATTTTCAGATATACAACTATTCAAATCAGCTGAAGGCAAGAATGGCAATCTATAATCTCTCTGGAAAAGCAGACATATGGTGGCAAGATCTGAAAAGAGTCAATGGTATCAAGGAAAAAGAAGTTAATTGGAGTAACTTTAAAACGTACTTCAAGAAAAAAAATTTGTCCGAACAATATTATGAAGAAAGAGCTAAAGAATTTTACGAATTGAAGTTAGGTTCCATGACTATGAAGGAATTAAACAGTAAATTCTTAAGCTTGTTGAGGTATGTACCTTACTTAGTAGACGAGAAACCTAAAGTGCAGTGGTTTCTCAGTTGTCTACCATACCATATCAAGGACAGAATTGAGTATGATAACCCGAAGACTCTGAAAGAAGCCATGAGGAAGACAAATTTCTGTTTTGAGTAGAACAAGAAGAAAGAAGGTATAGCCAAATGGAAGGCTAAAAAGAACAACAATCAACCTGAGTTTAAGAAGAAAGAATTTGTATTCCAGAAGAATTTCAAGAATAATAAGAACATAAATTATTCTAACAATAAAAATTTCTAGGGAAATAGAAATGGTGCATCCAATAATTTAAATAATTTCAAGGGCAAGGAAGCTGCAAACAATCATGGGAATTTCACTAAGAGTTTTGAATGAAAGGAGCCTGTTAAGTGCTGGGAATGTAATGGACCGCACTATGCCTCGGTCTGCCCAAACCGAAAAAAGTCAGTCAGCAATATTCACACTATGCAGGAGGAAATAACTGGTGGAGAACTTGCCAGGACTATGCCCAGAATAAATGCAGCATTGGAGAACCGCCAAGCTGACTATCAGACTTCCATGGTGGAAGTGGAAGGTATGGTTAACCAAACCCCTGTAACCATTTTAATTGATCCAGGAGCCAGTCTTAGTTACATTGCACCTCAAATAGTGGAAAAGTGTAAATTGTCTGTTGAAAAGTTTGATAGTTCCTGGTTAGTTCAGTTAGCCACTGGGGCAAAAAGGAAAGTAACCTGTTATGTGAAAGAATGTGCTTTCCTTATGGATGATTTTAAAACTATAGTTAAGCTTAATGTTTTGCCACTTGGCTCGTATGATTTACTGATTGGTGGATTGGTTAGAGCAGCATAAGGTAGTTTTAAACTGTTATGATAAAACCTTTACGTGCGTAAATAATAATGAACAACCAGTAAAGGTGAAGGGTATTCCTAGGAAAACTGTAATCAGGTAGATTTCTGCTTTACAACTTAAAAGAGCAGTCAGGAAAGGGTGTAAAACCTATGCTGTAACTATTACAGATGAGGCAAGTAAATCTGAAATGGATAAGTTAAAAATAGAAGATATTCCTGTTTTAAATGAATTTATTGATGTTTTCCCAGAAGAAATTCCAGGATTACCTCCTAGGAGGGAACTGGATTTCACTATTGAGCTGGTGCCAGATGCTGTACCTAGATCGAAAGCTCTGTATCGTATGAATATTTTAGAACTTAATGAGCTAAAATCACAGTTAAAAAAATTAATAGATAAGAAGTACATTTGACCCAGTGTATCCCCTTGGGGAGCACCGGTCATCTTTTTCAAAAATAAGGACGGAACTATTGGATTATGCGTAGACTACCGTTAACTAAACAAGATGACTATTAAAAACAAATATCCGTTGCCCCGCATAGATGATCTATTTGATCAGCTGTGTGTAGCTACGGTGTTCTCAAAGATAGACCTAAGGTCAGGATATCATCAGGTAAGAATTAAAGATGAGGATATCTTTAAGACAACCTTCAGAACAAGGTATGGACACTATGAGTTTGTCATAATACCATTTGGGCTTACTAATGCCCCAGCCGTATTTATGTGCTTAATGAATAATATAATGCATAAATATTTAGATAAATTTGTTGTCGTATTTATCGATGACATCTTAATTTACTCTAAAACTAAAGCAGAACATAAAAAACACCTAAGGATAGTTTTACAAGAGCTGCGAGAGCAACAGCTCTTCACAAATTTTAGCAAGTGCGACTTCTTTAAGGATGAAATCCAGTACTTAGGTCACGTAGTGACTAAGGAAGGGATTTCAGTTGACCCTCAAAAGATTCAGGCAATCGAAGATTGGTCGGTTCCGAAGGACGTAACAGATGTTAGGTCATTCATGGGAATTACCGGTTATTACTGGAGATTTATTGAAGGCTTTTCAAAAATAGCTAATCCGATCACTTCTTTGCAAAAGAAAGGAAAGAAATTCGATTGGAACTTAAAGTGTGAAGAAAGTTTTAAGAAATTAAAAACCTTATTAACAAGTGCACCTATTCTAAGAATAGCAGATCCTAATAAGGATTTCGTGGTATGCACTGATGCCTGTAATGACGGTTTAGGTGGTGTGCTGACTCGAGACGGGCATGTCATTGCCTATGAGTCGAGGAAGTTAAAAACCCACGAAAATAATTACGCGACTTATGATCTAGAAATTGCGGCTGTTATAAATGCCTTAAAAATGTGGCGACATCATTTAATAGGTAGAAAAATTATTTTAATGACTGATAATAAAGGCATGAAATACTTTTAGATCAGCCCAACTTAAATGCAAGACAAGCAAGGTGGTTAACCTTCTTGAGTGAATATGATTTTGAAATCCAACACATAAAGGGTAAAGAAAAAAAGGTGGTTGATGCTTTAAGCAGGAACGCAAAGCTGAACTTTACAGCAGCAATCAACACTTATGCTTCTGATTTAAATGATCAGCTTACAGAAGGGGTAAAACAGGATGAAATTTATCAGAAAATACAGGTTACAGCTAAAGAGAAACCTACAGAAAGTTTAATAAAAGGTTATACTCTAAATGAAGATGTATTTTTATTATTTAAGGATAAATTGTATGTGCCTAATGTGCCTAAGGTTAAATTGTTGATTCTAAATGAAGTTCATAAAACACCTTACTCAGGACATCCAGGTTACCAAAAGATTGTAACCATGCTAAGAAAAGAATATTTATGGCCTAATATGAAATATGAAGTAGCTGAATACATAGATAGATGTTTGGACTGTCAACAAGTGAAAACTGAACAGCAACATCTAGCTATTTTACTGCAACCTTTGTCTATTCCTAGTTGGAAATGGGAAGTAATCAGCTTAGATTTTATTACTGGATTGCCCAGAAATCAGAATCAGAATGACTCAATTATGGTGGTGGTAGATAAATTAAGCAAAGCAGCACATTTTATTCCTGTTAAAACTACTTACAAGGCTGCCAACATAGCTGACATATTCTTAAAGCAAATTTTTCGGTTACATGGAGTACCGAAGGTTATCATTTCAGACAAAGATCCTAAATTCACAGGGAATTTCTGGAAATCCTTGTTTAAGGGATTAAACACAACACTGAATTTCAGAACCTCCTTCCATCCTCAAACAAATGGACAGACTTAAAGAGTGAATCAAGTGCTAGAGGATTTGTTAAGGATGTATGTTAAGGATCAGCCAGGTAAGTGGGAGGACTACTTGCATCTAGCAGAGTTTGCATATAATAATAACTATCAGTCATCAGCTAAGTTTGGTCCATTTGAAATTTTGTATGGGCATAAATGCAACACTCCTATCTCCTGGAATAATCCAGTAGATAGATTGGTGTTAGGACCTAAATTATTAAAATAAATGGAAGAGATTGTAAATCAAGTGCAGGAAAATTTGAAGGTGGCCCAGGATCGACAAAAGAGGCAAGCAGATTTAAAAAGAACTCCCAAGGAGTTCCAGGTGGGTGAGCACATGTTTATAAAGGTAAGACCAAAGAAAATCTCTCTAAGACTGGGGAGTTGTGCAAAGCTAGCACCATGCTACTGTGGTCCGTTTGAAATTTTATATAGAATTGGTCAAGTTGCATATCAGCTAGCGTTACCACCTAATTTGAAAGTGCATAATGTTTTCCATATCTCTGTTTTGAAAAAGTATGTTCATGATGCTACTCATGTGGTTGATTGGAATGTTGTACAGGTGGAACCAGAAGGAGAAATTCTGGTGGAACCGGACTGTATCCTCGGGAGGAGGGAAATTACTCTATGGAACCGCACCATTGGACAGGTGAAGGTGCAATGGAAGCACCTTAGTCTTGAAGAGGCTACTTGGGAATTAGAAAGTAATATGCGGGAGGTATACCCGAATCTATTCCAGGAGGTTGTAGAGGACGAAGAATAAGTAACATCGAGGACGATGTTACATTTTAAGGGGGTGTGTATGTCACATACCCCAATTTTGTAAAATAAGGTTAATTGTTTTAATTATATTTCCTAAGACATTATGTTAAATTTAATGCTAATTAGGAACTGATGACTCAGCAGAGTCAAAAGAAGTGGAATGTAATTCTAAATATTTTATTATTAATAAATAAAATATGGAGACAACAACATGGGAGAGCTATTAATAAGAGGTTACTAGTTAAACTGGTGGATGGAACTAGGTGGAGGGAAAAAGACAAGTGGCAGCATCCTCAAACACTTCCTAAGTTGCAGGTGGCAACTTCCCTATAATTGGGGTCATGATCCCCCAAGAAAGTGGGATCAAAGCAGGTGGCTCAATAAATGACAACTAACCCAAAAATACCTAGGCAATCTTTTAAAAACTACCCAATGAAGAGAGCTAAGGCTGCTCAGTTATTTTCCAGAGAAGAACCATTCAGGTGGAATGCTATTCAGGAAATTCATTTGGGGAAAAAGGGAAAAACAGTAAGGAAGTTGTTCTGAGAGGAATGCTGCAGTAAATTGGTTGTTACAGCTTGTTAGCTGGGAGAACTTATTGATAAGTTCAGATTTGATACTGAGTTTGACGACTGGTATTTGACTATTGCTGCACCTAGTTCCAGCCACGGAGACCAGAGCAAGCTTGGGGGTCCTGAGGAGTCACTGTTTGAGTGCTCTCCAGGAGTTGGTAGGGAGGAACGGCCTCCCATTGCTGTTGTTGTCCAAGTTTAAACAGGTTCTATCACTTAACTATCTTTGTTCTTATAACTGTGAATGGTTGAATGTTATGTTTGTAGTTTATGATATAAATATTTAGCTGATTTAGTGATGTAAATGGTTTTAGTTTATCAGTAATAAAATCTGTTGATGAAAAATAAGAACCCACTGTGCTTTTCCTCATCTGGGTTTTACCAGACTGTACTCCAACATAGGGGTAAAATTAACAAGGATAGCGTGATGAGATTGCAGAATAGTAGATTGTTTCTTATCTATTTTCAGAAAAGATATTTTACTGACAGTTGTATGAGTTCATAGTTAAAAACTATTTCCTTGTACAGTATTTACTTTCAGTAGTCCTTTTATTTTAAAACAAATAGAAGAATATAATAGTCGTACTGAAGTAAGGTTAGACTAGGTATACCTGTGGTTTAAGCCTTACAATTGTTTTCTTCCAGTTTGAATTTATCTTCTATATGTTGAAATAACAACACTGAAAGTAGGAGTAATTAAATATTGTTTAAAATCTACCGTAGACCAAACTGTGTTAAATTTTATGTAAGATTAGTGATGTAATCTTTTCATTATTTTTCTTTTCTTATTATTAGACTAATCTCGAATAGTATCTAGAGCTGTTATTCTATTTTTCATAAATTGTAAATGAATGCTAATAAATATATTTATATATTTATACGAGATAGATCCTAAGTAATATTATTTGATATATATATATATATATATATATATATATATATATATATATATATATATATATATATATATATATATATATATATATATATATATATATATATATATATATATATATATATATATATATATATGGATATAGATATTATAACCAAATAGACAAACTAAATATTAACAGAACTTTATTATGTATTTAGCATAAATGGCACAAGAAATAGATAACATAATGCTATAAAATAAACTAAATATTAACCATGGAAACAATGGTACTCTGAGGAGAGATAATATCTTTATTGTATTAATAACAATAAACTTCTATTACATACAATATAGGAGTATTATCATTGGTGCACTTAAGGTAATGTTCTTATTACATTAATTATAAACTGGAACTATTTATACTTTCTGTACTACAAGGTAAATAAACAATACTTAAGAACATTATTAAAATAAAATAAGAGTATAAAGACCCTATATAAATTGAAGGGTATAAACTATGTGTTAACACTTACAATTTCTTAATAACTAGTAAGTCAAGGTATAAATTAAGTACAGAATCCTTGACAGTAAATTTATAAAAGAAATATTAAGAGTAAAAATTCAAGTACATAATTAACAGTAAGCAAATAACAGAGGGACAGAATGCTCAACTACGAGCTTAACTATATTTATATAAAACATAACTAGAAACCCTCATAATTGCAGAAGCGCCGTGTAAATAAATAGTAAGTTTTGAAAATACATTAACAACAGGTATTTTATAAACAGAGAACAAATTATTATTACTATATATACTTATAAAGGAACCTAAGCCGAGCTAGCAACAAAAGTAATAAGTATTCCAGGTAGGGTAACATTGTTATTATAATAAGTAACAATTACTATCTTATTTAGTTACTTTATAAAAATAATATTATTTGGAAATCACAGTGATGTCTTAACCTGCTATTGTTAAACAACATTTTAATATAAAAACCTGTACCCAAGGTTACACTGATAGTTACATAAAGAATATTATTAAAACATTAAGACTTTATAATTCGAAAAGTATAACCAATATAATAATATATATATATAAGTTTTGAGTAAATAAATCTCCCAATATATATTATTAATGTACAGGAAAACCCTACCTATTAATGCCATAAATAATTTAGAGATAGTAAACAAGGCATATATCAAATTACAGGAATCAGAGGTATCCGAACTCATAAAGGCCCATAAGGCCGAGCTTACACAATATATATATATATATATGTTTTAAAAAGAACAAAAGTAAAACTAATTGGTCCAAAACTGTAACTGTAAATAAGATATATTGTAAGAAGACTGTATAGACAGCTTCATATTTTCAAGTTCAGGGTAAAAACGCTACCAAAATGAAAGTATACATTGGAGCTCATTAAAAGGAAGGAGTTACACCTCACGGCTTTAAACATGTTATACAAAATGAAGCTTATACAGCCTGTACAAATAGTAATACATATGTACACATTACACAGTAAATAAATAAAGACCTAAAACCACAGTATCGGCTTCAGCCAAAGAGCCCTTCCTAAACGAAGAGTGGAAACTCTTTTAATGGCATTTAGGTTCACTAAACTAAACCAAAGTAACCGCAAGGGTTACAAACCACGAGGGAAAAACCCATGACTTCCCTAAAGGACCAGCAAGGAGGAAAACGCCATGGATAAAACCAGGCTTACCGGGAGTAGCCAACTGTTGAAGTCTCGCACCTTCCACGCCAAGGAGAGAAGGCCAACCCTGTAAAGAAGGAAAAACATAATATTAAAACTTTGCAAAATGCTGTTTATTTAAATTATTTCTTTGAAAGAAAAACGAAGGATAACCCTGTACATTACCTTAATGGTTTACGGAAATTTGACCTCTGAAGAACAGCAACACGACCACCATTATGAGGAAAATAGAACCCTTCATTTATAGCAAAAGAGAAAGAGTTCGCTGGAGTGATAGGTAACTAGTCACGATGGAGGACGAGTCACAGCACCAAGTTAAGGAAACGACCTACACAGTAAAGAGTTCAGGCAATGGGTGCAAATGGAGAAACCCTAAGAGAATCAACACTGCTCAACGTTCAAACAACAAGATGTTCATCACTGTATTTTCCTCACAACGTAGTAGACGAGCCCATGAGGAGCTTAACCAGCATTTTGACTTCTAGCAGATAGTGCAAGCAATGAAGCGGACAAGGAGGTTTTTGCAGAGCGGCCGGAGGCCCGAAGGCAGTGGAGGAATGATGATTTAGGGTTTGAGTCAAACCTTTTTAACATGCCAGTGCATGGCTAGAAAGAGCCCACGTAATCCTTTTAATAATTGGCATGCAATGGGTAGGAAAATTATAGTTCCATGAGCAAGATCTCCAATGATTTTGCAACCCAAATCATATCATGGAGGTTCTACAAGGTTCGACACACCATAGTCAACCACCTGCATTATAAAATCAATCATGTAAACATTAGAATAATGTTTGGAAAACATTTTAACGTAGAGTTTGTTGATTGTTTGGTTTAACACATATACGAATAGATGGTTGTAATGTTGGTTAATAAGATACAAGTGCAAAGAGAAATAATAGTTTACCATGGCGCGGCTTGTATATAAATCTATTTTCTACATTATATATTGCCCTAGTTCACAAATGAAGGTATTAGTAAAGGAGAATAATGGTATAAAGACTATAGAATTATAATAATCAAGTTAAGTGATAATTTGATCATGATTATGGTTTTACTCTTGACTTTATGATAATCCCTTGCATTTAAATTAACAACCCTATTACTAGTTATAGAATCATTTTATGACAAATAGTCTTTTTGTCAAATTCAAGCTCAAGGGTTATGAAAGATATGATAGAGTCATTATATGATAATTAGCTTTTGTAAGTTAACTTCCTTTGCTTGATAGTATAGTTATGAAAATCATAAAGTGATTTTTGAGTATAATAAATCTGGAAATGATCTATAAGTTTACCATCTAATTATTGACCATGGAATAGAAATAGTATCCCAAACAATACAGATCTTTAAATACTAAAGGAAGACTTTAAAAGTGACCTGTATCAATGTAGTAAACCTTTTTCTTGAATTAAGAAAAGTATAATTTTGGTACTTAAACCTCCTCATCATTTTTACAATTTGCAGTTGCCAATTCAATCATGGCATGATCCAATAATTATGAACAATTAAAATTATATCTTTGACGTTGTGACCCTGCCATACTTACTGTGCTAAATAAGTAATATTTATCACATTTACACTTGCATTTAGTAAGTACATCAAATGGTTCAGTACTCCGTAGAGATATTAAATCCTGCTTTCATGAAGGAAAAATAGTTGTCATCTTACTAGTAGAATTCAATTTTCTAACAGCAAGATCTTAAAAGGAATCACAGTTAAAGCTTTACCTTTATAAGCTTGAGAAATCTGACTAGCATGTATATTCTTCTACTGAATTAAATTTTGTACAACGAATCTCTATTGAATACTTTAGAAATTCGTTAGCAGTACTCGAACATATTACCTGTATATATGTAAGAGAAGGAAAACTTCTACGTTAGCTTGGAAGCTAAGTAAGCCCAGTTTTTCATGACAGTCCCACCTTGTGGTCGCAAACAGAAAACAATCAGTAACTGAAAAGAAACTATTCTTTAAGAAAGGCATAACCAACAGATAATTTCAGATAAGGAATGTGGTAATTTATAACTAATTAAATGATTAGTTAACTGCATTTATGTTAATGATATGCATTTAAAAAAATTTAAATTTTTCAGAAAATTTGGGGTTTTGACAGATACATTCCATACACATGCACATGAGGTGCATTCTGATTTTTTGTGCTTGAGGACTATACAGACAAGTTTGATGAGAACCAAGCACTTGGTCTTTTACAAAAAAAATTGGAATTATTTCTTGAAAAGAATCTCTTCTCCATGGGAGATTCATATGAGGATGAAGATGGGGCAGCCATAAGTTGGGTGGGTAAGTATTGCAAAGATATGATTCACGGTTCTAACCACACTTCTATTTCAGCCTCATCAAGAGAGAATGAAATTCGGGAGAAGGAATTTTCCTTGGTGGTGCAACAAGAAGAGCTAGAGGATTTCCTAGCTGTTCATGATGACTTGTGGAATGCACCATCACCCTCACATCAGCCACATAGGAACATATTGCTGTCACTTGCTTCCATTCAAACACATGTGGATTGGGTGGAAGATTACATGTCACATGTGGAGTCTTCTTGCAGAAAAATTTCTGCTCATGAGCAGTGGAAGGTAGCTGAGCAATCAAACTGCTAAGAGGAATTAATGAGAAAAACATCTTGTATCAAGTGGTCTTGGTGGAGGAAATACACACAATTGGATGGATTCTTGTATAGTATGACTAGTGGTAGAGAGTTGAGCCATTGGAAGTGTTCACATGGAACTTTTGGTTGGAGTGTCAGTACCCTCTCAGATTAGATGATAGGACACTTATTTATTTTTCCTGCTTGCATTTGTGGAGATAATTGTGATGCATCATCTTATTGTGAGCAGTTTTGGCATCCTTGTTGCTTGAATGATGCCTGTACTCATTAGGGTTGGACATGGGACTCAAACCTATGTATTTTTAGCAACATAATTGTGAGATTCAATGTTGATGTGCATCAAGCACATAAGGAACTTTATGTTGGGGGGGGTGGGGGGGGGGAATCTGATAGATTTCCAACTTTGCATTGAGAATTTCCAGTTTTCAGTGCAGTGGTATGATTTCCATAGCATGAATGTCATTTCCTGTGGTGATAAATTTGTATGGTGGATTCTAATGTTTGGATACTTACAGTTGAGGAAATGGGATCTAGGAATAAATTCACCCGATAAGTTGTGTGGGAAGGCATTCTCACTTAAGGGGGTGCAATGCAAGCAATGGGACCCTAGCATTACTTGTTTTGAAGTAACTTTATAGGATGGATTTATGGAGAAAGTAAACCTTTTTCGTAAAATGGATTCATGTTCCATTTCTCCTACACAATGAACACATTTGCAACACTTTGGAGTGCTTTTGCTTGAGGACAAGCAGATTTGGGAGGGGAGGACTGTCATGTCCCCTCAAATTGACCATTAAAAAGTGTTGACCATGCTAAGTTACTAGGGGCTCAAAATTGATATTAATTAGTCCTCATAGGATAAATTTTGCTAATAATTGTTTTAAGGCATGTATTTAATTTTATCTCAACAATTTTATTTATTATGCACAATAATGATGTGGAATTAAGGTTGCCATGTCAAGATGGCACAATGGGGAAAGATAGTCAACTTGCCTTGGTAAAAATAAGAAAGTATATGACAAAAAAAAACAGGAGAATAAATGGAAGTTGCCTAAAAGAAGTAAAAAGCAGACAGAGGGAAAAGCAGGAAATTTTTTGAAGGAAAGAAAAAGTTTCCTTATGACTGAGATGATTAGGTGATGATCCCGAAACCCCTCCTCCCTTCTCTTCCATATCCCTTTCTCTTCTATTGTAGGTATGGAACTCTAAATTCCATCCATTGAAGTATGATAAGATTTATTTTCATCCTCCATCACATTCAGGTTTATATCCAGTGAAGCCTATTCTTCACCTATGCTCACAGCCGCTTTTGTCGGTCATGTTCTGGGCCTCCTGCGCCTTTATTTTGGAGTCTCCATATAATGGTTAGTTTAGTATATGATTTATGATCTGTAGAAGCTTATTAATTTGTAATTTATATATATCAGGTCTAAACATATCTTTCCATAAATAATTATGTCTTCAGTTTCCTCAAAAAAGATTATTTTATCAATGTATGGGTAAAATTGATGAATCTAAGTACTATGAGAAATATGAAAGGTTGGGGGACTGTATGAAGAGATTTAATATTTTCATTGGAATTTTATTTATCTCTATCATAATTGATATGTATCTTAGAAATTAATTTTAGACGAATTAACTGCTTAAATTTAGACCCTAGCTAGATTGTTAGCTTTCAATGACTACTCTTGCCAAATTTGATGTAAAATGAGTTTGTTAGTTACTTTGGGTCACTGACAGACCCACCATCCCTTACATACCTCCAAAACCATTTTTCATTTGGATCATACCACTTTTTTGGATCCTCCTCTGCACAGGGTTTCTCTTGACCAAAATTGCCAGAAATCCCCAAATTCACTGAAAACACCTCAAAATTTCTAGAGCCTTAGAAAACTATTTAAATACCTTTTATATATTAAATTAAGGCTATAACAAACCTCTGCAATTTTTCCTAAGCCTCTGGTTGAAATAGGCAGAACTACTCTCCTTAGTTGCACGGTTTGGCTACCCAAAAGCGTGGTAGTAGGTTTCCGCGATGCGGATTCTGAAACCTAAATGGCACCAGATATAAATGTGTTAGGGGAGAGGAAATTCAATGTCTGACATCTCTTTTTTTTCTTCCCACTGATCGCTCTTGTCCTCTGCAAAATCTCCCAGAAGAAACCCTTGTTTTTGCCAATCCGAGAAGGCTCTATGTGAACCCCTTAAATTTCATAATTATTTAAGAAAAATTACAGAATTAAATTGTTCAGGTCTGTACACCAGAATTAGGACATTACATTGTACAACATTAGGAGTCATTATCCGAACTTGTGAGTCATACCAAGTCGTACTTGTGAGTCATACCAAGTCCTAAGTATCCTCATATGATTGAGGTGGCGATATTGTATTGTAGAGCTTGTGAGTAATATCAAGCTGAGTCTTATGAGTAATATCAAGACTAGAATTGTGAGTAATATCAAGTCAAGTATTCTCATACAAGATACCCTATGAGATGGACCTCCAGTTATGAATATGAGCTTGTGAGTAATATAAAGATTGTAGACTTCTGAGTAATATCAAGTCCTACCAATATCCTCATTTATTGAGGTTGAAAACTTTACTTGGTAAAGTGGAAATACTATGTTATATATTGCTAGTCATGGTCACTGAGTGTTATAAGTCTCCTTTAAGGCTTAATTATCCCTAGAGTGAATTACTTTAGCATATGACTATATGGTCCAGGGTAATGTATATGATCATCTGTGTCTATGGAATAATTTTTCTGAGTATGATATGATAATATGGACAAATAATACACATATGAACCATGCATTAATTATTTAATGATAATTAGATAAAGCATAAAAAAAGAGAATTCAAATTGCCCATGAAAATTTCTCAGTGAACTCAAGTTATAAAGCTTCAGTACAATATGAATGCCTAAATCAATGCATTAATCAAAGCACCAATTGAACTATTAATGAATGTAATCAGTTAAGTAAAGAAGAGCTTAATATTCATCAATCAACATGCATTAGTTAACTAACGAGATCCATGCAAAAGTTAATAATATAAATTTTGCATGAATACCACTAAGAATGAAGCAATGATGACACTTAAGTTATCTTGTTAACTAAGTGATCAGTATGTTAAGAACCTGTGTCAACCCTCCTCTTTATTTCGTTAGTATATTTTGTTGGACGCATATGCTTTGTAATCCATCTCGTTAGTATGTTGTATTATCCCAAATTCATGGGATTATGGTTTTTTATATTAGACTTAGTATATAAGTGAGTGTTGAGGAGAATGAAGGTATCCAAGAGTTATTTGTATTGAGCTTGCTCAAAGGAGATTGCCCCCTGGAAGTGTCCTGTGATCAATAAAATATCTTTCATGCTCTATTATTTCTATTATATCATGCATTCTCATTGTTATTGTAGTAGGTTCCTCACATCTAGTATCAGAGCACTTTCCTTGGCACAAGTGGGAATTTTTTCTCTCTCTCTCTTATTTTTGGCCAAAAAAAAAAGAGGGCAAAAATGGGCGGCAACTTTCAGATCATTTTTTGAAAATTCTTGTGCAAATTCAGAAGAAACAAGTTGCATATCTAAATTTCTCTTGAAAAAATACGTATTTAAAAAAAACATCTTATTTGGATTTCCAAAAGTGGAGATATTGCTGATTTAAAATCAGTTATTTTTCAGAATTTCAATGACGACCGCAAAAATTGCACATCAAAAACCATTTGACTGGGTGCCCAGATTTCTGTTCTGATCACATAGATTGATCTAGAGTGTCTATTCTAGTTCCAAAACCAATTTATAATGGAGAATCTCAGCATTATTGATTGGGTTATACTCATTTTAAAATTTTCATCTCAAAACCCTAACTCTATTTATGGGTTTTTTGGGTGTTGGGTGGAATTTGTGCTATTTTTTTTTTCTGACGCTATTATTATTGCAATAGTTATTCTTATTTGTGTCATTATTATTCATTCAAATCATGGAATAAAACCTATCCTCTTAAATGTGGGAAGTACTTGCGCATAGCCCTCAAACTCATTGTGAGGAGTACCACAAGAACCCCAAAGTAGCTGGCCATTGAGAGGATATGCCAAGCGAAAATGGAAAGGACCCCTACCTGATTGACTAGTTCCACCCATGATGTAAACCAAGAGCTTTAGTTTGTGGCAAAGGCGGCTATCAATTTTACCTGAGTCATAGAGTGAGGGGTACTGCCCCAATACGCAATTCGTTAGACATCATTGGTAACCGAGTGAATCCCTTGAACCTTTAGGAAGACAAACATACCTAGGGTCCATATCCATTTCCCATTGATAAAGCGCTTATTTCTAGAACCATTAGAAATCATTTCCTCCATTTCAAGATGATAAAGCACAGATTTCCAGAACCGCCACAGATCATTTCCACTGAACCAAAAAAAAATACCTTAATTTAGATCCATATATTCTTTGATTCAGCTCTATTTACCTTGAAAATTCACTGTAACCCCCATAATCCCATTCTTCATATTTCCTGCCTTGAGGACCTTATCCCAAATTCCACTCAGTTGAAGCTTGAAAATCCACAATTGTCTATTTTTAGGGTTTTCCATAACTTTTTCGATTGTCACCCAATCGCCTTCAAATTTTGCCATTGTGTTCGTTTCCCATTTATGATTCCTTATCCCTCTTTGACAAATTTTCTCATTCTTTCACCCCGCTTCTGAAATTCACATTTTTTGCTTCCTTTCCCCTTAGAAAGTGTCCAAAACCCAGTCAAACTCCAATTACCCACCCGCGTTTTTCCCAACTCAAAAATTTCCTTTTCTAAAACCCTTTTCATTTTTGTTTTTCTACCCATTTCCCTAAAAAAAATACTTATGGTTGTCACCCGCACAGGAGCAAATAAACAAATGAAAGAAGAACTTATCGCAATCAAGACCAAACTCGAAGATCTAGATCAAAAAATTCTCAGCCTCCATCTTCAACATTCACCCATGAGAAACCACCGAAAACCTAAGTCTTCTGCAGACACCGGGTTCTCTTCCTCTAATGACTTTTGTGGATCGAAGCTTGATTTTCCTTGCTTCAATGGTGATGATCCGATTGGATGGATTTACAGGGCAGAACAATATTTCAATATGCATAACACTTTTGATGTCAATAAATTCCCACTTGCTTCCTTTCATTTGTAACATGAAGCCCTTCAATGGTTCCATTGGTACATCAAGGATCATGAGGAGCCACATTGGACATATTTTTGCCAACTCCTTTTGCAATGATTTGGCCCTAGTGGTTTTGATGACTTCACAAGAGAACTCACTAATCTTCACGAGACTGGCACTGTATGAGAGTATCAGATAGAATTTGAGAAATTAGTCAATCACACAGAAGGATTGTTTGATGCATTCTATAGGATTTTTTTTATCAGTGGTTTGATGGATACAATCTGATCTGAGGTTAGCATGATCTATCCCAACACAATGATGGAAGCCCTAGGGTTGGCTAAGTTGGCAGAGGACAAGATCAAGGCTCAACAACGCTCCAAATCCACTTTTCTTTCATTCAGAAATATGGTTCCCCAAAGACCTCCAATCCCTCCAACACCTAGAACCACTCCTATCAAGCATTTGTCTCAAGTCGAGATGCGTGAACGTAGGGAAAAATGGATTTGTTATAATTGTGATGAGAAATTCACCCAGGGACATCAATGTGTTGAGAAAAATATTCTCTTATATGTTGCTTCTCCTCCTACACTTGAAATTTGTGAAGCTATTCAGGATCCAGTAGATTATCAGGTCGACATTCAACAGTTGCTTGTTAACCCTCCTCATGACGACTGCCCAAATATATCTCTCCATGCATTATCCAGAGTCACCACCCCACAAACCATGCGGGTCAAGGGTTTCTTCAAGAAGATCCCTCTTACAATACTCATTGATTTTGGTAGCACCCATATCTTCATTGACCCTTAGATCTCCAAACAAGCTGACTATTTTTTCATCCTTGCTCTAGCTTTCAAGTCATGATTACCAATGGGGGCACCTTACATTGCAAAGGAAACTGTCACAATGTGTGTATCTCTATTGGAGATTATGTAATGAAATATTAGGCTGGTGAGCCGTTTATTGGGATTAATGATGCCCAAGTTCATGTATACTTGCCTAGCGAGTATAAGATCTTTTCCCAAGTGGATGTAGCCATGGTGTAAAATCGGGCTTCCATGGTGAACCACTTTTAAAAAAATTATTTTTGGGAATATATATATATATATAGTTTAAATAATTTTAGATTATATATAGTTTATTTTTTTTATTTCATTTTAATTAGTGTTGTTTTTTAATTTATTAATTTTGCATTCAAAGTTTTAATTATTTTTAAAATTGTTATTCTTTTTTCAAATATTAATCAAAAATTACAAAATTAAAATTTTAAATTTGTTTTATTTTTAAAAATGAGTCTTTTTATGTAATTAAAAAAAAAATCAGTTGACGGGCTTCCAAAAATTTGTGATTTTATTCCCGAAAAAAATGGTCTGCTACTGGTAGCACCATTTTTCGATTTGGAAGTAAAAGCAGCCACTAAATGAAGGCTATAAAAAAAAAAGAACTGTTTAGAGTTCTCATCATGTTGTATAATGTGTTTCTACTGATGGTCGTCCAATGCTACATAAATTCTGGGAATTTCCCTTGCAATATCCTCCACTGTAATTGATTCCTCTAAGTTATGTAAGCCTAGAGGGTTCTCACTTTGATGTGGTCAATCTTTAAGTATGTGGTTTTCTCCACATACCAAGCACTGAAATGGTCCTTTTGGTCGAATTTCTACTGCTACTACTGGCTTGTTTCAACTTTGTGCTTGTTGACCTTAATGGGAATTCCTTGGATGATTTCTAAATGGTGGAGGCTTGAATCCATTTTTCCTTTGGTCAAATATTCCCTTTGGATTTCCTTTCCATGTTGGATGAAAATATGATTTTCCATTTCTTTAATCATAACAGTGCATTGCATATACTTTAAATCAAGGTTACATATACTTTTTTGTTCGAATATCATAGACATTTGAATTCCTCGCTCAGAATATGACTATGCACCCTTGTTCCCCTATGGATAATATTTACAATTCCTATATTTATGATTCATTTTGATATCAGATCTAAAAGTTGCATCCTCCCAAAAATGTTGATTTTGCCCAATTTTACACTTTTTCTACATGCACAATTAGCTTCGGAGACCAACTTCAACCACATGTAGAAGAACATATAGAGAGAACTAGAAATTTTTTTCCATATGGTGTTGTTAGTACATATAACAAGGATCACTCAACAACTTTCATATATCCAATCTAATGCTCCAGTCAACTTCTATACAATTATAGAATTGACTACTTTTCACTTTCGCACGTTTTCCTATACTGGAATTTTTAGAAATACTGGTTATCTCCCAAACTAAGCATTTCTAGAAAAATTTCAGATAACAAAAGTTTTAAGTTTTTAAGAGTAGATAAAATGTTGAGTTTAAAAAAAAATGGTTTTAACATCTGGGGTCCCTTTTATCTTCTATAAGCATTCCAAAATCTCAAAAAAGTGCTCTTGAATACTAGATTTTGGCCTTTTTTCACACCCTGAATTCACGCCTTTTGGAATTTGGCTCCATGACCACACCATAGTAATTTCATCCCAAATAGGGCCCTCGTCGGGTCTCCAAACATGGATCTTTAAAAGTTAATATTTCAAGTTTTTTGCCAATAAGGAGAAGGTTGGACTCAAATTTCTCGATGACATTATCGTGATCTTCATCAATGGCATCTAAAAATCTCGTGTATCACTAAATTCCACACTAAACTACTCCTAATATGGACAAAACAATTTTTAGGATCCATTTTTTTTTAAACTTTCTACATCGCCAACGTGAGATCGAACCTTCCTTATCATCCTTTTCTGTGACTATCTCATGGAAAACCCTGTAATGGAACTCCAAAGTGGAATTGGCAATGCTTCACGTAATGTTCCTCGAGATACAATTTTGCACCCCTGCAGATGGGTTTTGATGACCACCGCAAACCTCTCCCCGTGGGCCTATTCCTCAAGACACATTTTTGTACCCTTGCAAATTTGTGCCAAAGACCACTACAGAACTATAATACATTTTATCCACATACTTCTCTCCATGGCCCCCATGGAGCAATCTTCTCTACTGCACCCCGTAGACTTTGTCCATTGCACCCATAGACTCTCCTCAGTTACTTTTGTAAACCTCTTCTCTGCTGCACTTCATGGATAAGATTTTTAGTTCCTATAGATGTTTATCTACCATGCCCATAGACTCTTGTTTATGGCTCCCCCTTGGACTTCTCTTCATGGCACCCTTGCAGACCTCTTCTCCACCATGCTCATGGACCTTACTCTACAGTGCTTGCAGACCCTTTTCTGCAACACCCCGCGAATTCCTCTTCGTTGACACCAGCGGACTTATTCTTCATCGCGCCCGTGGACTCTTATCCACAAATCCCCAACAAAAATTCTCTTCATGATCCCCATGTGGACCTCTATTTGTGGCACCTGCATATTCTGAATGCTGGCTACCTGCATGACCTTCTAGTGTGGTTGGTCTATGTCATACCCCTCTTGCCCAATGGCACTAGTGGGATCCACCTTAAATTTCCCATTTTTTTTTGGATTTTGCATTGTATAAAATTTTAATCTGGCAATAAGGAGAACTATTTTGAAATTACTTCTGGCACCTCATCTGTCACTCAACAAAACCTGATTTTTATGGATGTATTTCTAATTCTTTGCTATGTGTGGATTTTCTTGCCAATACAACCCTAGTGTTATAACCTGAAGCTCTAATGCCACTATGTAATGTCCCCATCCATCATTCTTATAAATGTAAGGGGACTTGAAAAAATTATGGGCTTCTAAAATTCGCTCTAGGGGCTTAATACAAAATTCATAAACAATTAAATGCATGTACAGATGCATAAATATAATCACATCGTAATAAAATATATTTACACATACAACATACAAACAACCATATTCATCACAAACATAATAATTAAAATCATTGCACCTTCAAACACAACAGTAAATTTGTTTATGTTTGAGAAAATAAGAGTTGTTTGAACTTTAAAAGTTTTATCAAACAATTTCAGCACTTATGAAACCTAGGAAAACCCTCCAATCGTGGAGGATGAAAAACCCAACAATTCTTTGAGTATGATAGATATATTTGCAGAGAATGGTTTACAACACATAAGAAAATTGCTCGATAAGAGATATCACCACATCGGTATAGAAGAAAGATCCAATGTAACCCTCCAAAAACAACTGTATGCAACTGTATTGAACTTTCCAAATTCCTAGCACATTAATAAAAAGCCAAAAACCATAGCATGAAGAAGGTAGCGCATAAGAGACTTACTAAACATATCGACAACACCACATAGTGCATTCACAAGGAGGAGCTAACTATAACTCACTCCATGCAAACATTAGCTTCCTTCATTTCCTCAATAATTAGCTTTAACTAAATGTTCATTGTCTTCAACAGAAAGTGAACTGACTTGAAATGAATCTTAACTGTGTTTAACTGAATTTTAATTGAATTGAATTGAATGTTAACTGACTTAAACTGAATTTTAACTTACTTGAATTAAATGATAACTGATTTGAACTCAATCTTTAACTGACTATTATGTGAGGAACCTCCTGCAATACACAATGAGAATGCATGGTATAACAGAAATAATAGAGCACATAAGAGATTTTATTGATCACAGGCCACTTCGAGGGGGAAACCTCCTTTGATCATGCTCAATACAAATAACTCTTGGATACCTTCATTGTCCTCAACACTCACTTATATGCCAAGTCCAATCTAAACAACTATTACTCCCCATGAATGTGGGATAATACAACATACTAACGGGATGACTTACAAGGCATATGCGTCCAACAAAATATACTAACAAAATAAAGAGGAGGATTGACATGGGTTCTTAAAATCCCCTCCCTCTTAGAAAAGCTTTGTCCTCAAAGCTTTATTTGTGGAAATTGTTGTTGAATCTGAAGGAGTGGTTCCCATGTAGCATCCTTCGGTTGCATGTCATGCCACTGAATTAAGACCTCTGTGATGGACCGAGAGTGAAGCTGACGAGTGCGCTTATTGAGGATGGCCTTCAACTCCAAAATGATGGATCCTTCATTATTTAGTTCTGGTAAACAATTTGTGTTGTGATGTTGGTGCCAATCACTTTCTCAATACAAGAGACGTGAAATACTGGGTGAATGCAAGAAGGAGGAAGTTCCAATTTATAAGCAACATACCCAATCTTCTAAAGAATAGTATATGGCCCATAGAACTTTGAGTTTCAAGGAAGAATGCTTGTGAGGATGTAGACAAAGAAAAACCATATCACCGACTCGAAAAGTGTGCTTAAAATGGTGTTGATCGGCTTATTGTTTCATGTAGTTTCTTTCCATGTGAATATTGTCTTACAGAATGTGAAGAATCTGATCTTGGTTTCGAAGAACCATGTCAAGTTCTTGAACTGGTTAATTGTTGGGGGTGCATGGAACGAGTATTGGAGGTACCTGACCATAAACTGCTTGATATGGAGTAATTTTAGATGCATTATGGTAGTAAGTATTGTACCACCATTCAACAAGAGGGAGCTACTTTTCCCACTGATGTTGTTGTTTAGAGGTGAAGCAACGAAGATAAGTTTCCAAAAATTTGTTGATGACTTCAGTCTAACCATCTATTGGTTGGTGATAAATTGAACTCATATTCAGTTTGGTTCCAGTGAGGCGAAAATTACTTGTGAAAGTTTCATCACGGTCTAAGACAATAGAAGATGGGATTCCATGAAAACGGAATATCTCATCCATGAAAATTTGGGCAAATTAGGAGGCAGTATATGGATGGCTGAGAGAAAAAAAATGACTATATTTGGAGAGCCGATCAACAAAAACCAAGATTACGGTCTTCCCTCCAGATTTAGGGATCCCTTGAATGAATGCCATCGAAATATATTTCCAATTCCTTGTAGGGATGGGCAAAGGCTCGAGAAATATAGGAAGGAGTGCAGTTTCACCCTTGTGGCACTGACAGGGAGCACATTCGGCAACAATCTGTTGAATTTCTCGTTTCATTCTCTTCCAAAGGAAGTTACGTCATGCCCACTCATATGTTTTGAGGAACCCAGAGTGCCCTATTGATGGAGAAGCTTGGAATTCATAGAATACCACATGTTTAAGATCTGTGCTCTGGGGAAGCACTAGATGACCCTTGTATTTCAGAAGAACCATCCCAAGAGTAATGCGGTACAATAGAAGGGTTACTGGCCAACTGTTGGATGATTTTAGATAAATAAGATTCATTGACATAGCCTTGTTGACCATAGTGTAACCAATTTGCAATAGGTAAATATCTTTATTATCTTGTAGTTGTCGAGGGTGTTCCTATGTGTCCATCAAAACCAATGCATCAAAAGCATACAAAAGATAACATGCAAGTGATTATGTGTCAAATAGAAGCTGTCTAAGAAATTATCTACACCAAATTTGAAGGAGGAAGAGCTCAT
This sequence comes from Pseudotsuga menziesii, assembly GCA_001517045.1. Classification (NCBI taxonomy): domain Eukaryota; kingdom Viridiplantae; phylum Streptophyta; class Pinopsida; order Pinales; family Pinaceae; genus Pseudotsuga; species Pseudotsuga menziesii. The sequence continues at coordinate 89,278 of LPNX010173944.1, read as the reverse complement.
GAAGAGCATTGACAACACTCAAACATGAGATGCTTGGGGACTAGTTAATAGATGTAGGATCGTACTGAGTTTATTTTGCATGAAGAAACTGAGTATCCAATCAGCTAGAGTGACCAAAAGCAGAGACGAATACCGTTTCTATGCTTAAACGTTGATAAATAGATGGCACTAAGTGTTGACTGATCTGGAAATATCCACATGTTAAAGTTGTGCTCATGCAACAATAACGCTCATGATTTTTCAGCTACCAAAGCGCTAATCCAGCTATCAATCCAATTATCACACGTCAACATGAAATAACTAAGGAATAATTATCTAGTTTATATCTACACCTGGATGATATCAACTATTCAAAATCATTCTGCTGGGAAGAAGTGATATGAGTTTAAAATTAAACGGGCAGGGCAGAATTTTCCTATTGGTATTTAGATTTGGACACATATTAGAGTTAGATTATTTCCACTAGAGAAGGCAGCATCGATCCAACTCACTTACGATCCGCTACTAAGTAAAATTCATTATTTAAAGGTTTAAAGTCTATTATTAGAATTTGTTATAGGCAAATGATCACAAACTGCATATCCCGGTTTGTACACATGGAGAACTATGGATTGGGAAGCAACTGGTAATTAATATATAGAATCCAAAATATCCAATGGAGTTTGTTCAACACCTTCTTGATATGAAGAATAATATGTCTTGGAGAAGTACGATAAGAAATATGTGGCTAAGCATCTCTTGTCATTAGAAATTGTTTCAAATGATACCGAGAGGAGTGTAATTGTGAGATTGAAGAAAAAACGTGGCTCTTGCGGGCTTAGCATTGACTCTCTTTGTAGCTCTCAACTCACAATCAATCATCCCAAAATTCAAGGAAAAGAAGTATTTTAGTTCTAGATTTGCTGGCAGAGTACCTTTTGGATAAATCAGAATTTGTAATTCGATCCTAAATTTTCAAGATAAAGATTAGTTCCATATTTTAAGGCACTTGTTTAAAATAGTGTTATTATTATCACATAGACGATTAGGGTTTGTTCAAGAATATCTTGTATATATTTTTTTAAGATATTAATTGAATCCGTCTGGATTATAAGTTCTAGAGTTTATGGACCAAATATTCATGTGATGATATTTTTTTTATGTGCTTTTTTATGGTGAATGTTTTCTTCTTAGTAAATTTATTCAAATTGTTTGTTTTCTAATATTTCAATAAGATTAAATGTTTGAGAATATTCTTTGTTGTCTTCTAATATTTGAATAAGATTAAATGTTTCAAAATTCTTCCTTGGTTTGGTTTGATGCTATGTCTCATATATTCAAAGTATTTTCACTTTTTTCCTCTAAAGATACTTTATAATTCATCTTTATTTGATGCTCTATTGTAGTGGATTGTCATCTCCATTCAACTTTCAGCTACAATAATAATTTAAGTGTCAAAGAAAGTGTCATCAATCTTGCATTTGACAACCATAACCATGCATCAGAGAATCCATTAGATTTCTTATTATTATTCAAACAATCTTGACTCCATGCCTAATGGTACATATACTCCAACCTTACAGACCACATTATAAACCTTTCCCTTATCTACAAATATAGTCATCATACCAAAGAAGATAGAATGTTGTTGTAGTGGTTACCTTGGGGTTTCTTTGATACAGCCCAAAGAAATTCTGAGTGATAACATTTTGGTGCAATCTCCATGGAATGAAAGTTGAACCTTTCTTTGGAGAAATGGAAAATACTAGATCTAATTTCTAAAGTTGGATAGAGGTTAGGCATAGGAAGGGTGTATATCATTCACAAGATGACTCCACTGTCAACAAGATCCAAAAATCAAAGTTTCACTAGTGACTCCACTGTCTCAAGATGGATTCACAATATGCAAGGTATGCTCCTATGAATAATGGTCATATTCCTGGCTTTCCAAATCCCCTTCCCCATATAGAATGGCTGTCATACTTTCCAAAATTCAGAGATCAGGAAGGATATTATGCTGCTCTACATTTAGTTGAGTTTCATATGCACTTGCTTAAACTAATAGTTGAATTTAATGAATAATTCGAAGATTTTTATGGTTACTTTGGAAGGAGAAGAAAGATCATGGTACAAAAGATTAAGACTTGCTAGTCTTTATTCCCTTGAAGATTTCTATTCAGTATTTTGCAAAAATTACAAAGCAAGCTACCCTTCTTTACTATTGGTTGAAAACTTCTGTGGAAATATTGAAAATGTTTTTCTAACACATGGGAATTAATATTGACCATGATGAACTAATGGAGGGAGAAATCAAGGAATGCCTATCTGATTTATCTAATAATCAAGAGGAAATAGGAGAGACTAGTTTCCATCATACTCAAGAAAATATTCAGCAAATAGTGGAGCTCCCTTTGGCTGAAAATGAAACTTGTCATGATCCTGATGTAAATACTCATGTTCCCTCTCCTTAGATAGATGAAGGTATACAGCCAGTTTTCCATATTTTTCATGATCAAAATACAATTTAGGACAACCATTTAAAGGTTTCTTCGTCTCATTTTATTTGCTGAAATCTTGTCTCATGAAGATGTATATGAAAATCAGATCTCTGAAATTGTTTGCATGTAAATTCTAGGTAGTGAATTAGCTCAGGTTGATGAATTTTCACATTTGCAAGAGGATCAGGTGGTAGGAAATGTTTCCCTTCATTCTTTTGAAAATTAAAATAATAGTCTTCAAACAAAGCTACCGAAATTTAATGAGACCAAATAAGAATTGTTTGATGAACAAGAGGATAGTCTCAATCCACATAATACGGCTATTATATTTGAAGATGTTAAAAAATGTTTGGATATTTTTATCGGTAAATCCGTTGTTTCCATTTTCTTTGAGGATGATCTTAACCATAACAAAATGGACTAAGTAGCAGTTATAACTGATAATTTTCCTTTTCCTTTGGATCATCAAGACAAGGTGATTTTTCATGTTTTCCAAGATCCCGTGGAAAGTCTGTTGCAATCGTGAGTGAAGGAATATCTTGTGTTTTACACATGATATGGAGTCCAGTTTCATTATAAGTTGTCATCATTTACATTTTTCTATCTGGTTAAGGAAGGTGTGAGCAGAATTCAAGTGACTAACCATCTCATTTCATGGTTGCACTGGATATTCTGTATCACCTAATTGGGAAGATTCTCCCATCTTCTTAGGGTAGTATGGATTGTACATAATTTTGTGTCAAACGCAAGTTGTGAAAGAAATTATTTACACCAAATGTAAAGGAGGAAGAGCTCAAGAAGAGTTTTGACAACACTCACACATGAGATGCTTGCGGACCAGTTAATAGATGCAGGCTTGTATAGAGTTTATTTTGCATGAAGAACCTGAGTATCTGATCACCGAGAGTGGCAAAAACAAATGGATGAATACCGTTGCTATGCTCAAATATTGATAAAGAGATGGCGTTAAGTGTTGAATGATCTTGAAGTATCCACATGTTAAAGTTTTTCTTTGGAAACAATCACACTCATTATTTTTTTAAGCTTCCAAAGCACTAATCAAGGTATCAATACAATGATCACAAGTCGACATGAAATCACTGATGAAGAATTCTCTAGTTTATATCTACACCCCGATGAGATCAACGATTCAAAATCATTCCATTATCATTCCATTGTGAAAAAGTGATATGAGGTTAAAATTAAATGAGAAGATCATAATTTTCCTGTTGGTATTTAGATCTGGACATGTGTTAGTGTTATATTCATTTCGCTAGATAAGGCGGCATGGATCCAACTCACTTATGATCCATTGTGGAATAAACTACATTATTTAAAGGTTTCAAGTTTGTTATTAGAATTTATTATAGGGAAATGATCACAAACTGCATAACCCGATTTGTCCACATGGAGAACTATGGATTGGGAAGCTACTAGTAATAAATCTAGAGAAGTGAAAAGATCTAGTGGATTTTTTTCAACACCTTCTTGATATGAAGAATAATATGTCTTGGAGAAGTACTATAAGCAATATGTGGCTAAGTGTCTCCTATCATAAGAAATTGTTTTAAATGATACTGAGAGGAGCATATGTTGTATTTTCACCCTCCTCCAAGGATCCTAACCTAGGTTTAGTCCTTTCTTATTAGTGCAACAAATCCCAAGATATCGGCTTGATAGAGAAGATCTCAGTCGGCAACACCTACGATGTAGATGCAGTCTCACTCGATATATCTCTCTCAATCGGTAACTACCAGAACCACATTTCCACAGTTGGGTGGGGGATTTATAGTACCTCGGTCCCTTACCAAGGAGCTCAAAAAAGCATGCGGGTGGATTATCTATGCTTACTTTGAACAATTATACTGTGACCCAACTTATTATAACAATAACCTTTATGCAACATACTTGTATTCAATTGATACAATGCGATTGATATACATATATTCATTCATAAGCAAATCTATAATCATCTATACAATGCAACATTTAAACAAGTAACTCAAACATATTCAACATTCACACATATACACAAGATATAATGTGGAAACCCATCCAGACAAAAACCACAAAGGTGCTCTTCATCTAGCATGAGAAATATATTTACCTTTCATCTGTGCACTAAGCTATAGACTCTGTTCTCGATCTTCTTCTCTATATTTAAAGACTCTTTCTTCCTCTCATGCTCTCTTATCTTCTCTCTGCTTTCTTTCTACTCATATTTACTAATGATCCACACACAACTTGGATCGATTCAACCTCTCCTATACTTCTGCGCACTCAGATGTAGATTATTCAACTCATATGCACTCAACAACACTAACAAACAACAAAATACAGAGCAACTAACAATATAACAATACAAAGCTAACAACAAAGAAGCTAACCCTCATACAAGTTGGTTTCCTTCTTTTATAGACTCTTTTACATACTCTTTTATTGTTTGTTTCTCAGCCGACGTCCTATACTTAGCCAATAGGTTTTCTTTCCTATTCTATAACACCTAACGGTGGGCACTAACATCCTTCCTTACAAAGATACCTGCATACATTTGGTTTCCACCAGATCTAGCCAAACTTGTACCCACAATCATTATGGCCTGCCACTTTCTAACAGTTACACCTTACTATGATTTTCTAGCCATTATGCCACTTGCACGCCTTTGCATGCCTTCTGATACTATTATTCCATCACATATTCCCTTGTCGCACTCCTTCATTCTGTCACAACTTCCTCTTTTGTTGTGCATATTCCTTCTTCTTCCATCCTGTCACTGCTTCTGTTGTATCTCCTTTCTCTTTTTCTTTCCTATCACTGCAGCTGTCACATCTCCTTTTTCTTCTTCTTTATCCCTTCTCCATACTCAGGTATAATTCTAAGTGAATTCTTCCTTCCTTTCCCTAGCCCAATAGCCCCCCAACACTCACCCATGGCTCGTCCCAAGCCACTCGAATCTATTCCTCCATGTCCTTCCTTGTGCTAAATTTACAGTGAAAATATTACAATATTTTCGCCACTTTCTCAGCTTCCAAAGAAGCTAGAGTAGCTAACAAAGAAGCTCTACTTATAGAAGATGATCAAGCTCTAGCCATCCGTAATAAAGGCAGAAAACAATCAAACTTCAAGAAGGGTAGTCATAAACCTTCAAAGAAGAAGTTTCAAAATAAAAGAATAAACAATCAGAAGAAAGATTACTCAAAGTATCAATGCTATAACTATCATAAGATAGAACACCTTGACAAAGAGTGTCCATCACCAAAGAAGAAGAACAGCAAAAGACATCATGCTCATCTAGCTGATGATGAGGAAGAAGATGAAAGACCTCGAAATAGACTAACAAAAGAAGAATATGTACTATTCTTTGCACTCTCTAGGTCTGTAACACCTGGATAAGATACATGGCTTATTGATGGTGGTGCTTCAAAGCACACGATAGGGAAGAAGCAAACTCTGTCAAGACTTGAATAAAATCTCTCCTAAAAAAGTATCATTAGGATACGACTATCAATATCCCATCAAAGGTATTGGTGAATGAAGCTACAAGATTGAATCTAGGACTTCCATGAAGATGAAGGAAGCACTATATGTACTAGGTTTGAAAAATAACCTACTTTCCATCTCAACACTAGATAAGAAAGCATATAGAGTTTCTTTTATAAATGGACAAGTACTTATGTGGTCCAAAGGAAAGACACTTGAATATGCTATGGTAATTGGTGAAGAAGAAGGAGGACTGTACAAACTCAAAGGACATCTAGAGACATCCCTTTTCCATGAGACTACTAGCTCAAGTGAACTATGGAATATGAGGATTACTTGCATCAACTACAAATCATTTCCCTATGTGAGCAAGGTGGTAACCGAGTTACCATATCTAAAGATTGATCATAAGGGAACTTGCAAAGGATTTCAAGAGGAAAGAACATCAAGAATCCATTTCTGAAAAGTGAAACAAATACTAAAGGTACGTTGGAATCAATTTGTTATGATGTATGTGGTCCTATTCCCTCCATATTATTAAGTGGAAATGAATATGATGTCACATTTATTGATTACTATTCAAGAAAGACATGGATATACTTCTTGAAGAACAAGAGTGAAGTGTTTGGGAAATTCAAGAAATTCAAAGCCTTTATAGAGAACCATTCAAAAATAAGAATCAAGACACTGAGATTAGATAATGGTGGAGAGTATACTTCAAAATAATTTGAAGCATTCTACAAGGAGGATGGAATCAAGAGGGAACTAACCACTCCTAACAATCCTCAACAGAATGGTGTTGTAGAAATAAAAGAATAGAATCATTATGGAAGTAATGAAGACAATGATTCATGACCAATACCTCCCCATGCACCTATGGGATGAAGCAACAAGAACAACCATATATGTGCAAATTAGATTGTCTCACAGTGCTCTAGGATTCAATACTCCTGAATAAGTGTATACATGAAATAAACCTGAAGTGAGCCATCTTAAGATATTTTCCTGTCTAGTTGATGTACATATTTTGAAAGAGAAAAGAACCAAGTTGGATCCTTCTGGAAAGAAGGGGATATTTGTTGGATACTGTGAAGTCTCCAAATCCTTTAGGATATACATTTCAAGATTCCATCATATCGATATTATTAGGGATGTAACATTTTATGAAGAGACAATTCTTAAGAAATACATAAAGTTTTAGCTTGAAGAAGTACATGAAGAGGATGTACCTTCTAGAATGATAGAAGCTGAACCCTCTCCTGAAATAGTAGCATCTGAAGATCATGATATGATAAAACTCAATATTTCCCTAATATTGATATATATCGAAAGAGAAAACATTCTTGGGTAAGATAAATCATACAAAAAGCAGAGAAATATGGAGCTCCAAGAGGATCCACAAGAACAAGCAAAAGATCAAAACTATACTCCAGTTATGTAGCTTTGATGTGTGACCTTGTAGATCAATAACCCACTAGCTACGAGGAAGATGCACAGAAGAAAGAGTGGGTGGAAGCAATGACGAAAGAATAGTCGTCAATAATGAAGAATGATGTTTGGGACATAGTACCCAAACCATAAAACAAGAGTGTGTTATTTTTGAAATGGATCCACAATATAAAACGTGTTGCTGATGGAAGTATTGAAAAATACAAAGCAAGATTTGTGGCTAGAGGGTTCTCTCAGAAAGAGGGCATTGATTATGAAGAGACATTTGCTCCAGTATAAAGGTACACTTCCATTAGAACCATCGTGGCACTTGCTTCCATGATGAAGTGGGATATACACCAAATGGATGCAAAGACAGAATTCTTGAATGATCTGATTGAGGAATAGGTTTAAATCAAACAACAACAAGGATTTGAGTTCGAAGACAGAGTGACTCATGTATGTAAGTTGAAAAATGATCTGTATGGACTAAAGCAAGCTCCTAGAGCTTTGTATGGTAGAATGGATAGATTATTGACAAGATTGAGATTTCCAAAAGTAAAGCTGATACAAACCTTTAGATGAAGATTATGGATGATGAACCTGTCATACTATTACTATATGTGGATGATATATTTCTGATTGGAAATGGGAAACATATCACATAAAGAAAGAAGAATCTAGCCAAATAATTTGACATGAAAGATCTTGGATTGATGCATTATTTCCTTAGACTAGAAATGTGGATGAGCCTAGAAGGAATCTTTTTGAACCAAGGAAAGTATGTAGTAGAAATATTGAAAATATTTGATATGTTGGATTGTAAATCCATGGCCACACCTATGGAAACCAACATGAATTTCTTCTCTGATGAATCATCAGAGTTAGTGGATATGACTCAATACGTACAAATAGATTATTGGGTTATTGATGTATCTGACAAATACAAGGCTAGATATATGCTTTGTTGTGAACACCTTAAGTCAATATCTAGTTAAACTTAGCTGGGTTCACCTGATAGCTGCAAAGTATTTGATGAGGTAGCTAAAAGGTACAATAAATTTGGGACATTACTATAGTAGAGATCATGGATACAGATCATATGGATATACAAATTTACATTGGGCAGGAAGTGTTGCAGATAGAAAGAGCACCTCAAGTGGGTGCTATTATCTGGAATATGCCATGATCTCATGGTTTAGTAAGAAACAATCCAGTGTTTCTCTGAGCACAGGTGAAGCAAAGTGCATAACAAATTTCTTTTATAGTTGTGAAGTGATATGACTTCAGAAATTGATGTCATGTCTATTTGACATGGAGTTGGATACCAAAATGATTCTTTGTGACAATCAGAGTTGCATAAAGATAACATAGAATCTAGTGTCCCATGGCAAATCAAAGCACATAGAAATATGATACTTCTATATAAGGGATATGGTACAAAAGAGAGCTATAAAGCTCTAGTATGTGATTACTGATGAGAAAGTTGTTGATGTGCTAACCAAGCATTTATCTCAAGTAAAGTTTGAATATTTTCATGACAAGTTTGGTGTAGTTCGAAAAGACTTTCCTTGCAAGGAGGAACAATGATGATACTACAAAATTTCGTTGCAAGAAGGAATGATGAATATATGGACTCTCTTCAGAAAGGAAGAAAAAGTTAAATATATAGACTCCCCTCGAAAAGGAAAAACAAGTCGAAGATATGAACCTTCATTGGACAAAGGGAGAGCAGGTTGATGATATGGATCCTCCCTAGAAAGGGGGAGTGATGATAATACTGTCATTGATGATAGTGAAGCTCTAGTATGAAAGAGGCCAAGTATTCCTGAAGATGCTGACAAGGTTTGACATTTACTTGTGGATGATATTATCCTCCCTTGAGGATGGTATTGTAGGAAATATCACTCTATTCCTGAGAGTGGTCCTTACTAGATAAGGATGGACCTACAGATGTTACTCTCACATGGAGAGTACCCACATTCATTTGTGGATACCGTAGAATAACACTCGCTTAGGAGTGGTCCTAACTTTGAAGCTGAGGATTCTCTACGATGAGTCCTTACACTACAACAAAACCTTGTGATTAGCGTCTCTTTTAGCTTCATTTTTAGTGTCCACTACCACTTTTAGTGTAATTTTCATCATTTTTTGGACAAAGTGGACACTTTTCCACGGGATGGCGCTTTTAATGGCATTATCTGCGTCTCTTTTAAAAATTTGGAACTATTTTGGATGCTAATTAGCATCCCAATTAGCGTCCCAATTGCCGTCCCTTTTTAAAACTTGACGTTATTTTGGACGCTAATTAGAATCCCAATTAATGTTCCAATTAGCGTCCCAATTAGCATCCCAATTAGCATCACAATTATCATTTCAATTAGCATCCTAATTAACGTCCCAATTAGCGTCCCGATTAGCATCCCATATAATGCCCAGAATAACCTCCATTTTTTTTTTGAATAGCATAACACAATAAATTAATCCATTGTTAGCGACAGGAATTGCACCATGAATTTCGATAAGAAAAACATACAACATAGCACTAAGTATAGAGCCAGGGATTGCACCTATAAAACATCCAACATAGCGTCAGGTATAAAGCTAGGTATAACACCTAGAATAATGCCTGCAATTTTGAAAGGAATAGAGCTAGGAATTGCACTAGGTTTAGATCTAGGAATTGTGTTCGGAAAATGTCCGACATAATGTTAGATATATCAATGTCAATGTCAAAGATCATGATTCATGTGATAGTACTTTTGGATCTTGATTTATCATAGTAGCACCTAAATGATCATAATCATGGAACTTTTGGATCTTGATTAATCCTAATGAGGGGTAAATTGCCTCAATGTCACCTAAATTGCTCTAATGGCATTTGAGTGTCCCCAACAACATTTGATAGACCCTAATTGCATCTGATTGGCCCTAACAACACGACGACGATGCATTACAATAATTATGATGGAGCATATGGAAATGATTTGGTAAGTATAAGAATATATCATCCATTCTCGTGAGGTAGTAGGGCTCCTTTCTCATTATTATCACAATCAAATTGATGATGACTACGACGAATACAATGATGTTGACTTATTGTATGATGATGACGACTATGTGGATGTCAATGATGATTATGCATGTGGTAGCACTTTTGGATCCTAATTGAATCTAATGGCACCTAAATGTATGTAACAACATCTAAACAACCCTATTATCATCGAAATGAATTTAACGACATATAAATGACCTCAACAATTATATGACATGAATCCTAATGGTGATGAGTGATTAAGAACACTAATGGCATATGAGTGACCATAATGACAATGATGAAGATGATTTTGTTGATGATGTACTTAATGCTGACGATGATGATGATAATGAGGATGATTATCAATATGATGTTGATGTACCATATGGCATTGATGATGATGATGATGATGGAAATTTCAATGTCCACGA
>LPNX010173944.1:0-78099 GCA_001517045.1 Pseudotsuga menziesii | reverse complement strand
CACACACACATTGCATATCTAAGCTTGTCTATACGTACTCTTCAAGAGTGAATTTTACTTGGAACTTTAAGTTAATCACAAAGGCTTTTAGAGATATGAATTGAACTTATAACACCAAGACACAATGACTTGTGTAGAGAATGGATGATGTATTTTATTGGGGGTGAATTTCAAAGATACTCTTCTTTTTCTAATGACGTGTGTCTTATTACTTTATGCACCTTTGAGATGATTTATTTTGGCTATAGGAGTAGATGCAATATCGTGTAGAGGAGATATCAGTAATTATAGTATGTCGACAATCCAAGTTCACTTTAAAACACACTTTGGATCCCCTTTACGTAGGGAATGCAATGACTAGAGATGAGGGTTATTTTAAAGTTCGACAAGTATTTTTTTTCCTCCATATGAAGGTACATTTCAAGTCCATAGGATTCAAATGGTCATAGATGCTGGAAGACTAGCATCAAATGCTTTTACAACCTTATTAGTGAAGGGCATTTTCATGAATCTCAGCAGCCCATTCACAGTCTTAGAATGGTACCCGTTCATAATTTTGGTATTCTCCAGCTCAATTTCCCATGCACAGTCATATAAATTGTACATTTTCAAATCCCCCTGTCAAATTATATCCTTTATCATTTCATAAACTTTTGCGAACGTTAAGTAAATTCAACTGAATCAAATTGCTTACCATGGTTTTGATTTCATGTTTGCCCTCCAGATGAGTAAGAAATTAATACATACATTGTAATAGCACATCAAACTCTTGTAATGTTCGGTCGTTTATCCTGAAATTTTTAAAAAATTTGATGCCATATTAACCCCATACAATGCTCTTCTATTTGAAATATAGCTGTAATCATATTCATTCGCTTATCTTTAAAAACTAGCTCTAAAACATGTAGTGTTACTCACTTTTAAGCGAGTTCTTTGAGGAGAAATTAAAGGACAAATCGTATATTAAAGAAAAATGTAGCCCCTTGGATCTTTCTCCTGTACGTTTTTGAAATATAAGTGATATCAAAATCCGATAAATGTCCCATTAAAAAAAAATTAATCTCCATGAAAAAAAAAACATGAACAAAAAATACAATCTTCAGGTTATATAAGAACAAAAAGTAGAGCTAGCGGCATAATTCCCAAAACTAAAAAACTCTGAGAACCAAACCTTCTAAATCTTCCTATTCTTCTATGGCATTATGATTTACCTTTCTTTAATACTATTAATCATCTAGAAATGTACAAAAAATGAAGGGGAATTAGTGCAAGAGGAGATCAATTCTCCCCCTTTGTATTATACTGATCGATCCAATATGCATTCCTAGAGCCTGTTTTGAGAGCCTATCAACAACTGTATTGTTCTCTCAGTACACATCATGATAGTAATAATAATAAGATAAGATTCAAATGGCACATGACACATTTATTTTTCCAGGAAAAATCACCATTTTTATTCGAGAAGATGAGAAATTACATTCCTAATCTACTGCTGCTCTTTCAAAGCATTGAAAAAAAAAATCTTTATCAGCTTCCTCCAAAAACAGACTCCTAATACATCTTTAGCTTGATGGTTGTGTATTAAAAGAGCACAGAGACAACCCCTTAACTATCTTATCTTTAGTACTATACATTTCTATAATGGTACTATGTCTCTATTTCTGATAGAAAACGGAAAGATCAATTTTTAACTGGCATTATGGCCTGGAACTTTAAGCGGATTTCGATGATCATATCTATAGAAGTCTCCTTAAATAATAGATTCCGAGACATAATTTCTCCACCAGAGTTGGGGAAAAGACAAAGAAGCGACGAAAAGGAGATGGATAAAAGACACAGGCCATAAAGAGGTTGCAGTCACAGCAAAGGGCAGCATTGAACAAAGTATGTACATTGTAGAACATTGGCACTTTGGTATATAATTATAGTTTTTATAGACTTTTTATATGACCTTGGCATATAATTATATCTACTAATTTTATTTTATTATTTAAAAAAAAAATAGTTTTCTTTAAAATTTTAATTTTATGTGTTTAAACAACTTAAATAAAAACATTCATAAATTATTATAATTTTGATAAATTAAAAATATATATTCATAAATCACTATATTTTGAATTAAAAAATTTAAAAAAATCAATATATAACAAATATTTGAAATTGTGTTTTATTGTGGATGTGTGCACCCCATTTTATAAAAAATATGGTATAAATTCAACTATTTTTATTAATTTTTTGTCCCAATCAAATTCAATTCAAATTGGAATTGGATTGTTGTTAGAATTATTAATCTACCTACTGAATTGGAATTTTGGCTATAAAGGTTTGTTTTTAACCCTTTAAAAAAACATTAAAAAAACCAAAAAAAAACATTCAAATTAAAAAAACCCTCTAATCGTACTAAAAACTTATCTTCTTAGCTTTCGTCATGTAAATGTTAGAACCATACAGCTAACTTGTATTGAACAAAACCTGCGAGACCAAAACAATTCCCCATATTCCTATACCAAAGTTGAGAAATCTTAACCCTAGCGGTTTGTTCTAACAACAGTTACTCACTTCCATTAAACCCACGATACCAATCTCCCATTCTTCATTGGTTTTATCATACGTGCCCGCATCAGAATCCGCTCAGTACCTTTGAAGTGACTGGAACCTTGTCGGTCCCTCTTTGTTTTTATTCAGCGGCCAGGTATGTTTTTCTCTGTTTATTTTGTTTACTCATCCTACATTCAGCTTGTCTGCGAATTGTTTGAAAAAATTTATCAATAGATTATAGCAGTAGCCACAGGCCAAATTCTATTATATGTACCCCATTTCTAGTAAAACCCTCCTCTGGATCATTGTTACACACCTTTATTTTTCAAGGATTTGGCATCTATGAGTGCGGTTTGTCAAAGTTCCTCTTATGGTAGAGACACCCACTATCTGTTTTTATTTTAAAAGTTCATATATTTGGTATTCCAACTAGCTGTTAGTCAAAATTCTCTGCAATTTAGCCATACCTTGTTGAGATCATATTTATTGAGATCAGAATTATGTCAATTTTGAGATCAGATTTATGTCAATTTTGATTGCTCTCTTCAACTTGTAATAAAAATTCCTTCGATTTGAAACTGTAGGGAATTTTGCAATTGGTATATAGAAATTAGCAAATTGACAAGTTAAAAAAGAAAGATCTCTGCAGTAACAATGGTCAATGTTAAATAAAATATGATTCCAATCAGAGCAAACCTAGGTTGTGTATTCAGTAACTACTTAGACTATTCTTATAAAGTTTGAGCAACCTCTTTTCCACAATTAATAAATAATAGAGTTGAGTTGACATAGCAAATTTTGGATGTTAGTTTCACAAGAACACTCAACTAGAGGTATTGTGGATAATTCAAGAATGGAGATCCTTCAACAAAGTTAAAGCAATGCTTGCTTGCGACATGTTTTGTTGTGGAGTCTAAGTTCCATATACATTTTACTTTATTTTTGGTTTGGATCATTTTCATGACAAACATTTGTATTAAAGACCCTTACTTCTGAAACGAGAACTTCTGCGGCAATGCATCGCTATTTTTAGTAGTTCCTATCGTGCATGATGAAAATCACCATTGAAGTCTTTTTAGCCACACTGATTGAGTTTTAGACGTATCACACTCGAGAATGGAAATGTCTTAGTTGGTGTTTTTAACAATGATTGAATGTGAAAGCCTATACAAACTAACCATCCATCCGTTGCATTCATCACTAATAAAAGGATTTAGTTGGTAGTTTTATTACTTGAAGTTACTACTGTATCAATCATGAATAGAAACATCTTTCTAATAATTTTGATGGGAAAATAGCTACAACATCTTATGCAAAAGCTAAATGATCAAGAGAAATTTGACATCACAAATCAATAAAAACACTTACACCAAACCCACTTCATCGTTATTATAATCACCAAGAATGCAAAGAATACAAGTCCTCCACCTTCTTTTAAGTAGTTTGTATTGACAGGCATTGGTAAATGATTAGCGATTGATGGTCACAAGTTAATTCCCATGGATACGCACAACTTTAAAACACAATAATACGTGGGTCATAAAGAGTTTAATTAGAGAAAATACCCAACAATAGAAACACTGCATTGTATGCCTTTGGGAAGCTAGATCCTACCCTTCGAGTTTCTTCGTCCAACAATATAATATATGGGACTGGCCCTAATTCTTATACTTGTGAGCACAATTAATACAAGTGGAAGCATAATCCAGAGAATGAATACCTCCTCCATTGAAAAATATGGAAGTGAGTCCAGGAGGAACCCTTTGGTAGGGCTCATCCTGGCCATTGTCCTCGAAGGAACTTCACATGGCTGACAAGGTGCATACACCATGCTCAAATTAATATTGTGGGATGCCGGTAAAATAGAACCTCCAACTGGCATCATGTTTGTCCTTCCTGAAAACAAAATTGAAGCTTTAATAATCTCATACACTAATGGGATTTGCATGGATTTGGACAGATCATAGATTTGAATGGGATTGTTGCGTGGGACTTCACCCTATCGTGGACTAGCTACAGGCTGATATGAAATTCACTAATATGATAATTGTTGAAAGGAAGCATTGTTACACTGTGGATTGCCAACGCTCGTAGAACTATAAGGCTTCTTGCTAATGCTCGTAGGCTAGGGAATCCTTATAAAGCTTTATGTATACAACTTGATTCGCTTGAATCCTTAGCATATACTATCAACACCTTGCAACTGGCTAAGCGACACTTTCTAGGCCATGCCTTCAACACTATGCTCCTCATCATGCGTCCCCAAACTACTTATTTATTCATTTGACAAGTATTCATTGCATCCCATGGAGATATATAACAGTTCGTAGCCTGTTTTGTCCAAGTGACTCATGGTGTGAAACAAGGGTTTCACAAATGCTTTCCTTTAGGTCTGTGGACTACTTAGCAATTCATGTTCAAGCAGTTTTCAATTTAGCAACGTACCCAGTTTCGGATCTAGTCCTAGCGAACCCGGTCCCCCCCCCAATGTATGTAGATTGAAGGGAATGATAGAGAGCATGAAATATGGACTGTATGAAGGAAGGGTATTGATTCGATCATATTGATTCTATGAATTTTATGGTAAATAAACTTGGTCAATGGTACCTAACATGGATTTATATGGATCAACGATTACCTAACAGTACAACGAAATTCCTAGATGTAGGCGAAAGATCAAGAAAATTAGCATGAAACGATGAAATGGATCGACTAGTGGTTAGAGTGATGTGTCCACTTGGAATTGGGGACTTGGATTTGGGTGGAATGATGTGTCTACAACGGATCTGAAATCCAAGCCAATAACAATAACAAGTGTTTTCAAGAAATATGAAGCAACGTGTTTGACAGCCAAGCCATTGATTCAAGGAAAAATGCTTATGGAACAATGCCTTTAATGATCTTAAAACAAAAATAAATAGATAGTTGATTTATTATTGATTTCAATTGTTATATGTTTAGCTTCAGTTGTTTTTTATTGTGCAACCTATTCATAATTACCTATTTCTTTTTTTAATTGAGGGCACTTGAGCACTGCTTAAAATTTTGTCGACCAATTATGGAAAAAATAAATTTTGTTTTAGATCTAGTTTTCTCTCAAAATTCCATGAATTGGAATTTATGGATCTGAAGCTTAGTTATCGTGATATATTTATGTCACTGCTGAAATACAGATAAAAGCTGAAATACAGAGAAAATGTGTCAAGAAACAGAAAGCATAGAACCTTTTGATTATACAACTTATACCCCAATTTTTTGTTAATTGTATGAGTTTTAGATCCATTGGACTTTCACTCCAAGGATAGAATTGAAGGATGGAAATGTTAATTGTACAATTGAAAAAATGAGAGGAAAAACCTAAAAGGACTCTTCATAGATTAAGATAAATAAAAACAAAAACAAATACCTTTAAAGTTAGCATCCGCTTTCCATAAAATCCATAAAATCTAAAGGGGCAATTGTATATAAACTAAGCAGATTGCTTTGATAGGTTCAGTTGTTGTAGGAAAATCGATAACTAAAATATAGAGAGAAGTCATTGTAGAATACAGCGTAGAGGATTACCATAAACAATATAGAAAGGTTCTTTTGTTTCATCGGCTAATTAAAACCAATTTCAATGAGTCCAAGCTATGTTATTTTCAAATGTTTACAGGTAATTACTAGGATATATTATAATCTTGATAACAAGAGTTATATTATAATTTGTTGTTGATTATGTTTCCTCTTTTAATTGATTTCATTACTTGGTTTTATAAACCTGCATGCAGAAAGCTTAACTTTATCATAATCTTTTTAAGTAAAAATGAATTGTCTCAGGTCAAATAAGAAGAATATTTTGTTGATAGGTTAAAATAATGATGCTTGCATATTGATTTGCTTATCAAAAGCATTATTCGTAAATGCCTAATAAATGCCAATGCAAACTTAGAATAAAATTTTGAAAGTTGTTTCGATTTGTGTACTAGTAAATTGAAACGACAACAAAGTCGTTCATAGAGTCCTTGCTAGCCAATGAAAGGAACTAATAATACGATAATAAATACATAATAATGTGTCCCACATTATAACAATATATCATGTTGTTAGCCTAAACTTTAAATTATGGAGAACAAGTTTTTCTAAATTGTGGAGAACAAACTTATTGATTTTTTTCAAATTCTTCCAACTTTTTAAATTTAATAATATGATATTAAATACAAATAATGTGTCCCACATTATAACAATATAATATTTTGTTAACGTAAACTTTCAATTGAAAAATTATAATAATTTTAAGCTTTATATATATAAACAAATCTTTAAATCACCATAACAAGAAGTAAATTGTTCTCTTCATCTATATAAAAAATATCTCGGGTTTTTAAAATAATGAGGTTATAGATTTATGTTAATATTGCTTAAAATATCACTATTTATATTTATTTTATAATAATAATTAAAACAAGTTATAAATTTAAAAACAAATCTACTTAATAATTCTTTGTATTTTTACAACATTATTTTAAAAAAAAATTGAAAAATTTAAATTTAAATTTTATATGGATATGTATAAGTTATGGTTTTGTCATTACTTAGGAAATGCCAAAAATATATTGAGTGATATGTAGACCCTGTGACAACTTATTGACTAGCTCTCTATTCTCTGAGCAGTGACACTGTGGAGGTTATGTCCACTCCAATATACATGAAAAAAACATCATATAAGGATGATATGGTGAATGATCTCCTAGAAGTATTTAATAATAATGCTTTAGTATTTTCCCACGGGGAGTGGAATAAACGGTGAATAGGTGTACTGTTAAGGCACTCCTTGTTTAGGTCACCAGTTCAAAACTTCGTGGGTACTAGCTTACAACAAAAAAAGCTATGGTATCTAGGGCGTGTTTGGAGGTGGAGAAGGG
Source organism: Pseudotsuga menziesii (assembly GCA_001517045.1). NCBI lineage: Eukaryota > Viridiplantae > Streptophyta > Pinopsida > Pinales > Pinaceae > Pseudotsuga > Pseudotsuga menziesii. The sequence goes on along the minus strand of LPNX010173944.1, from coordinate 70,657 downwards.
AAGGAAGGGTTAGATAAAGATTAGGTCGTGTGTGAGGAAAAAACTAGTGGGGTTGTGGAAGGGGGCCTAACATCAATCACCAAAGCTAAGGCTAAATTAAAACTTACAGTGCCTAGTGAGGATTATGTGGTGGATGAGCTTCATGTAGGTAGTATTCTTGGTGGTTTTAGGCCCCTTAGAGTAGGGAATCCATCAACGAGTATTTCCTAATGATATTGATTTCTTTCAATATCAGGGGTTTTGGGGGATCCTAAATATTTTTGCTCTGAGACACATCTTAGTTTTCATTAAACCTGATGTTATGTTCCTTCGAGAAGTTATGGTGGTTTCCATCAAAACTAGGGAGGTCTTTACATCCATTCTGTTAAGATGGAATGCTTGTTCTGGGGATGCAGAGGGTCTGTCGAGGGGTATGGTGTTAGCTTGGAACCCAATGAAGGTGAATTTTGAAGCTTCTTTTTCTGTTGCATATATCTTTCTTCATGGTTATGTTTGAGATATCAATCTTAAGTTAATAATGTTGAATTGCTACGGTCCTCACTTGTTCCGAAAGGAATTCTAGTCCTTGTGTTTTGAGGATGAACTGTCCAATGATCTGGGGTTTATCTTAGGAGGGGGTCTAAACTTATTGATAAATAACAAAGAATCATGGGGGTGTAAAACTAGGATGGATTGGTTGGACTACCATTTTGCACATTCCTTTGTGAAGGTTGGACTTGTGGATGTAATTCCTTCTCCCCTTATTACCACCGGGAGGAATGGTAGATAGGGGGAGGGTTTATGGCCAAGCATATTGATCACTTTCTTGTGGTATAGTCTCTTCTTGATAGTGCTTTCAAATATAGGTTATGGGTTGACCCTTGCAGTTTGTTGGACCATATCCCTATAGTGCTCCATCTGGATTTTGTTTAGGCACTTTACAAGTATCCTTTCAACTTCAACCAATCCAGCAAGTGAGAATGATTTATTTCTCTAGTTCATGACAATTGGCATGATTTTGAAGAGGGAAGAGGTAGGTCTAAATTGGAACATGTGATTGTGAGTTTAAAGGCTCTTAGATTTGTGGTCACCAAGTGGTTCAGTAAGAAGAAAAAGGAGATGCAAGCATAATTTGTTGATATTGAGGAGCATACAAGGGTTGTTTATTATAATAATTCTTCAAGTGTATTCTTTGATTCAAAGAATAGATGACTTTGGAATCCATAAAGCATAAACTATTATATATTGAAGAGGAATCATGGAGGTTGAAAAGTAGGGCACTGCACAACAAACAAAAAATATAAATATGCAGAGAAGAGGAGGGTGGTAAATTCTCTCTAGGAGATCAAATATTCTAATGGAGAGGTATGTGGAACACGGGAGGAGCTGGAAAAGGAGGCCTAATTGCATTTTTAGACCTTTTTCCAAGCCCCAGATGAAAATCATATTGGTTGGTATTTCAAGGTAATTTGTAACTACCCTTATTACTTTACTCAAGAAGAGAGTAGGAAGGTTAGTGGTCATGTTTCTTTAGAGGAGGTTAAAAATATATTATTTGTTTTTTCTAAGGAAAAGAGTTCTGGGCATGATGGCTAGACTGTCAAGCTCTTCTTGTAGTTTTTGGTATCATTGGTCATAATTTGTTGATAATGGTTGAGGAATATAGGACTTTGGGTAGGATTATAGGAGCTTTAAGCTCGACCTTTATAGATTTGATACCCTAAAAGTCAAGTTCCTCCTCCTTCATTGAGTTCAACCCCATCTCCATTTGCAACCTGTTCTATAATTTAATAGCAAAAACTATTTCCTTAAGGATTAATACATGTTGAGACATCTATCTAGAGAACAATTTGGGTTTCTTCACAATAGATAGACTATGGATGTTGTAGGTGTTGCTCAAGTAGGAATGCACTCGATCAAGATAATAAAGTTGGAATCCATTCTTCTAAAATTGGACCTAGTCAAGTCTTATGATCATGTGAATTGGGTTTTCCCGAGATTGATCCTCCTCCAGATAGTATTGGACCTTGAGATGGCAAATTGGATAATGGATCATGCTACCTCTATAAACTATGTAGTTTTGGTGAGTGGGTCCTCCATTGACTTCTTCCAAATCCATCAAGGATTAAGGAAAGGATGCCCCATTGACTGCTTTTCTCTTTCTATTGGTGGTTGATAATTACTAAGAAGAGGTCTAAAGGCTTGATATCTAGTATCAAAGTTTCAGAAAATCATTTTTTGTCTCACTCCTTATTTGTTGATGATGTGCTTATAGTTGGGGAAGGACCATTTTAGGGATGGGTAAAATATCACTCTTTTGAATCTTTTTTGTAATGCTTCAGGTATGGTAGTCAACTCAAAGAAGGCTGTGTTGTTGTAGAATGGTTTCATCCTTGAAATTTGCTTTCAGATCGGTAACTTTTTTCCTTTTCAAGTGATTAAGTTGGGGGAAGGTCTTAGTTGGTATTTGGGTTAATCCTTTGAAGCCAAATAACTATAGGAAGAAGTATTGGTACTAGTTGCTCCAAAAGTGGGCAAACAGATTGGAAAGTGTGTTTAAGATGGTTGTCATTGGTAGCCATACTTTTCCTAGTAAAATCTGTATTGCAATGCATTCATGTCTACTTGATACCTTTGGATAAATTTCCCACATACATCCTAGAAAAAATAAGGCATAAATGTTTTAATTTTCATTGTACTGGTAGGAAGGTGAAGAACGAGGTTCATTTGGTCAGGTGGGATAGACTGGATCCAACCAATATGGAGGGGGGTTGGGGCTTGATGAACATCTTCAATTTCAAGTGGAACTTGAAGCCAAAAGTATTTAGGATTGTTTGACTAACACAGGGTTGTGGAGAAATATCGTAAGAGATAAACATCTAAAATAAAAATCGTTTGAGTGGTAATATTGGAGCCAAAAAATCTCACCAATGATCAAATTTATGGATTGATTTAGTGAATTCATGTCTTGTTATTGCAAAATGGTTGGTTTGGAGGATTGAGGATGTGTAGAATATGTAGGTGGGTAAAGACTCTTGGTTGGGGGGTCCTACAAATTTCAGGTTATCTTCAAATCTATTAGAGGTACTGTTTGATGGAGGAATTAGATCATGGCGCAAGCGTCACTCTGGCCTAAGAATATGGAGAGTGTGTAGAGGTGGGTGAATAGTGAATCTTTAGGATTGTCTAGTCTGAAATTAGAATGGGATATCTATGTCCAGGTTTTGAAGCATTATGGAATCTACCTCAATCAGGAGGAAGACACACTTGCTTGGTCTTAGGATAATGGAAATGGCTAGGTATCAGTGAAACTTGCTTATCAATCTATCTTTTTTCTAATTCCATTGAAGATGATTGCTGGTGGTATAAGGTCGTATGGAAGTGGAGTGCTCCCCTCAAAATAGGATTATTCTTATGGTTGGATTTAGCAGATAAAGTGCTTACTTGGGACAATTTCACGAAAAGTGTAGGGATTGGCCCTAATATTTGTGTCCTTTGTTTATCTAAAGGAGAAAGTATTAACCATATATTTGTACACTTCTCCTTAAGAAGGTTTGGAAGGATCTTAAAAGTGTTCTTAAGTTCAAGAGCCTTTAAATCTCTGTATCTTTAGTGTTGAGTTAGGAAATATGGATTGAAATTGATTCTCGTGGGCTGGTAATGGAGCTTCTTAGCTACTTTTATTGGGGTATTTAGCCCCATAGAAACAAAGTGATTTTGAGGATCAAAGGTCAATGTGAGTCTTGTCACCCAAAAGGATATAGGGCTTCTCCCTAAGAGTCAACTAGGGAAAAAGGAAGCCTTAAATAGAATTCTAAAAGAACCAAAAATTTTGGAAGATACACCTATTGATACTTTTGATGGAGCTTGTTAGGGGCTCACAGGTAAGTGTGGTATTGGGGTTTATCTAGAGGTGAATGTGTCTCGCCTTTTCAATATCCAGATGAGTGGGAGATGTGGAACAAATACTAGGGAAAACTTGTTATCTCTATGGACTCTTTTTATATATAAATATCAATGGCATGTTGCAGGTGGTTGGTGATTCCAGGGCTATCATTGAATGGGTTTTTGGGCAGGCTTCTCTCTCAGTTCTAAGGATGCCCTAGGGATCGACAAGGGGCTATTTTACTTTGAAGAAGTTTCTAACCTCACTATTATTCATAAGGGTTCTCTTCGTTCCTTTTAAATTTGTGATGATCTGTCAAGGGTATTTTTTGTTTTTTGTGGTTTAAAATTCCCGGGGGTTTGGGATGTATACTTTTCTTTGCTATGTTCTTAGTATATTTGGCTATGTTAAGTATTTGTAAGCTTGGGAATGTGTACTGAAGGATAGTGGTAATGTCATTATGTATTAGCCTTATATATGGACATGTGCTCTTCCTTTTGAGATAGTGACTCGTTATGTAACATCTATCTTGATTCTAATAAAGAAATATTAGATATGAAGCTTTTTATGTTGAAAAAAAACTTTATATACTTTTTTAAATAAGAAAGTAAAACAATACAATATAATTCATTAACAGTTGTTTTCACATTTCATATAAATCTTAAGATATACATGAATTTGACTCCTTAAATTTTGTGCTTTTAGTTTTTAGAAATGTTAATTTCCAAAACAATGTGAAAAACATAAACATTGCAAAATTTTATATTTATTGCAAAATTTCATATTTTCATAATGTAACTATCTTAATTTAAATCAAGTTATTAATATAAAAAATAATTTATAAACATATTTATTCATAATCAATCTATTTTATTGGTTCTCCCTTTACACGAAGTGTATCTATATGATATTCTGGTTATTTTTTGTAATGCTTCAGGAATGGATATCAGTGTGGAGAAATCCTATATTTATTATCATAAACTTCTCAAGGAGGTTTTATGAGAGTTTAATTATTTGTTCCAATATATTTTTGCAAACTATGAAGATTGATTTAGATATCTTGGGTTTGTTTTGAAACGGTTTGTTTTGAAACCTAACAAGTATAGGGTGGTGGACTGCATGTGGTTAGTAAAAAATATTGAGAGAAGAATAAATAACTAGGCTTATAGATTTCTCTCTTTGGGAGGGAGACTAACTTTAAATTAAGGTTGTTTTCATATAAAACTTACAAACTTGAGACTGAACTGATATTATACATTTTGATCATTCCAATACTTTTTCCAGATTCAAACTTTGATGTTCATAGAAATCCTTTGTAACCAAAATTATGTTATATATCATGCAAGGATCCATGTATGATTGAGTTGTTATTTTCTATTATGAACAAGATACCCTCTTGCATTTGAGCTCTCTCATTTGTGAGTTCATTTCTTTACCTATATATGTGTTTGACAACCACCTGATCCATCTGTTCAGTGAGACTATGTACCTCAATGAGACTAAAACTTAACTTTGAATTTAATTATATTTCCATGAAAAAAATCAAAACTTTTAATTTATCGAAAATATTACATTTTTCAGATAGCCCTCACTATGCTTGTATTTTCAAAACAATAATCTTTTTAAAAAGCATTAAAAAATGAGTCTTTGTATTGATCTACTTTTAAGAAAATCAATGCTTAGTATTACCCTTCTTACCAGAAATCATCTATGAATCATTAGCAAATATCAAATGTTTTTCACAAAAAGTGTCTAAAACATCAATTTAGCCATGTTCATATACTGTTCATATAAAACTTAAAAACTTGAGACTCAACTGATATTATACATTTTGATCATTGCAATACTTTTTTTTGGATTCAAGCTTTGGTGTCCATAGAAATCATTTGTAACCAAAATTATGTTATATATCATGCAGGGATCCATGTATGATTGAGTTGTTATTTTCTAGACTTGAACCTTGTACACTCTTGCATTTGATCTCTCTCATTTGCGAGTTCATTTGCCTTTACATTCTTTACCTGTATATGTGTTTGACATCCACCTGATCCATCTATTCAATGAGACTATGCACCTCATCAAGTAACGAAGCAAGTTGAGTATTGTGGATCTTGTTGATACCATTTATCCATTTGATGATGATTTGGGAGTCCCCAAAAACATGCATATTTTTTACCTGTTTCTCCACTGCCAATCGTATCAGAAGTCTAATAGCACTTAATTCCATGAAATTATTAGTACCTTCACCAATTCCAGCTTTGAAACTAAACCAGTGACTCTCAGATAAATGCAGAATACCCCTAGCTCCACAAGACCTCTGCTCCCTTTTGGTTGCACCATCAAAATACCCCCACGGTCTAGTCCTATCTATATCTTCTTCTTTCACCAATCTAGTTTTTATGTTTATATTTTCTTGTGGAAAAGATCCCATCACCCACAGGCTTTGATAAGCACATTGAATTCGTAGAATGAACTTGTCCTCAAAACAAACTAGATTTTTGACATTCCATAACTTCCAAGAAACGATTAAAGAAAGAGATTTGAAGTCATTTAAGTCATCCATGTTGCTCCACTCCTTTAAGCAATGGTTCCACAGTATCCCCTAACCATAGATTATGCATTTTAATTTTAATTTCTATATCTTTCCAAACACTTATGGTATATTAAAGGACAAAGCAGCACCAAATGACAATTACAAATAGCATATGTCAGATCCCTCTCTCCCTTTTCTTTTGAGTACATCCCAAGTGAGTGCTTTATGAGAAAGTAGGGACCACATTAATATTGTTGTCTTCCGAATGGGCATTTAAGTTTTGAAACAACCATCCACTACCAAAACGGTTCACCAGTTTTGAAAAAATCCAAGCTAAATTATCATGGTTTCCAAATAGCCTAATATGAGAAGAGTTTAATAAATTTGTATATGCTTTCCACAAGATCCCATCATTTTGATCAACCAGATCGAGATCGAGATCGTCAGCTTTTTCCCATCCTTAATTCATAATATTTGTAGACCACAAATGAACAATATCTTTTAGGAAAAAACACCTTGTTATCAAGGTTGTTCCAAAATATGCTTAAGCAAAAGATGTCTCTATTTGTAACCTTCCCAAGGATCAACACCCACCCAAACAGCATACCCATCTCCAACCTTCCAAGATAATCCAATACCTATCAAATCAAAAGCTTGTAAAACCACTTTCCAACATATAGAAATGTTCTTGCGAAGCTTTGAAAAGCACCTCATCCAATCTAGAACCGTGAAGATAAATACATTTTCAAATTTTAAATAAATAAGTTTACAGGAGCCATTTATTAAATAATTAATTTAATTAAATATGAAAACTTAAACTTAACTTTGAATTTAGAGAATACAGGTAAACAAAACTCTTTCTTAAAAATTAATTTAATTGCACGAAGAGAAGCCAAGTGCTCTTAGCCTAGTATGGGGGAGATGCTGTCACGTTGTTATGCTAGCCGACATAAAAACAAACATTATGTTAATCAACATAAATAAAAAAATTATATTGTGGATTCATCTATTTATATAATATCCACTCAATCCAAAATCAATTCACCAAATAAACTTCAATATATGACAAATGAAAAATATTAAAAAATATTAAAAATAAAAAATGAGAAATATAAATTACATGTGGAAAAATGAGAAATATAAATTACATATGGACTTAAATAAAATAAAATAAAATAAAATAAACTAGCAGATATCCATAAATTAGATCTCTTGGGTGCTTGATAAATCCAGGTTTAAAATGGATATATGCTAATTTACTAGATTTGTTCTTTAGAAAATTATCATTTGTATTTTTTTAATGTTCTTTCTCAAGTTCATTTGTCTTCTTATTCTCTCTAATATATATTAAAGGTTAATGATTACCGGAAATGCTACTCTTTTTTAAAGGTATTCAACCTTCTTAAAAGATTATAGCCTTTTTATTTTATTTAATTTTTAATTACTTTTAATATAAATTTAACTTAACTAACTTTTTTAATAATTCATCATCATAATAATAAATCATTTTTTATAATAAAATTTAGATATATTTTGGTGTGGCTTTAGCTTACAATATTGATATATATGATTATGGCTTATTGATTAGAATCAAGGAGTGTCATCCAAATAACATTGATGAGATCAATGTGTGTTTAACCTAACACTACACCGACAATCTCCTAAAACAAAAAACAAAAAATATAGAGAATAGTATGTCTTCTAATTTATCAAATAATAAAAAAACCCAATGAAAAGTAATTAAAAGATCCATATTAAACCCATATTTACCAAACACTAAAGGTATCAAAATGTTCGAGGTGTAATTTTTTATGAAAACTTAAAAAATTAAATCTAACTTGATATTTTCTAGATCCAATGGTTAAATATAAAAACTTAAACTTAACTTTGAATTTAGAGAATACAAGTAAACAAAACTTTAAAAAAATATTTAATTTAATTAAATATTTAAAATAAAAGAGACATTCAAAAGTGATGATGTGATAAATGGCTATTGTGACCCATGTTCTCTGTTCGTTTCAATAGTGTTGTTTTAATTTAAATTTATATAAACAAGAGCTAGTTACAAAGCCGTAATGTTGTTATCTTTTATGTGAATATTGATAAAATTAAAGATGATAAAGTAAAATTCTAATTTTGTTGATGAGATTTAGGAGGTTTGTTTATATATATATTTAGGTTAATTTTGTTGACAAAAGTTAAGATTGAGAAAAAGTTTATTTATATAAACATTTAGATTATATAAACATTTGTGTATATCAAAAAATTTGTTTAAATTAATAAATATTTAATAAACAATTTTGAAATAAAAAAATTAACTTAATTATTAAGAAAATTTATGTGATAAATATTATAAAAATATGTATTTTTATTAAAATATTTAAATTTAATTTAATTTGGTTTCATTGACAAAAATTTCCATTGCGTGATCACGATAGCGCGCCAGAGATAAGACGGCCGGATTAATGACAGGACGATAGCGCGCAGCCACAACGAATGAGAAACTATATAAATCATTTTTTTTAATAATTTAAATTAAATTAATCACAGTTACTAAGTTCAACTATAATCTGATTCAATATGAAAACACAGGTTACAAATTACAATATGTGTACAGTGTAGGACATAATAAAAATAAAATAAACCGAATTGTGAACGGCCGCAACAGCTCCTTCAGCTTTAGCTTTCCACTACTCCCACGTTGGACACTGTAATTTGGGACATCTGGTTAAATCAAGCCACCACCAATCTTCAACACCTTCCACCTCTTCTAACTCCCAGCACCCGCTAACATTTAACTCTCGAAGCTTTGTCGCGTGCTCCAACCCCGTTATGTTCTTCAGCGTCACGCATCCCTCTGCCCGCAACACTTCCAAAGATACCAATGTTTCCATATTTGGCAGCTCTTCTAACTCGGTGCACCCTCAACATCCAATGTCTTCGTCGCTCTCGAGGGCTTCGTAACTAATTCGAAGCCTTTCTTGTATCTCACTGGGAAGTGTTTTGAGAAGTTTGTCCAATTGCTGATGCCAAAAAGAAATGTCATTGTTTCCACAGAGAAGTGCCCCGAACATTTTTAAAGACACAGGCAATCCATTACAAGCGTTCACAAACTTCTCACTCAAATCTTCAAATTCTGGGGGTCGATAGGACCGCCTGAAGGCATGGCAGCAGAAGAGCTCCCGGGAGTGTTGTTCATTAAGCCCGTTTAACTTATAAATGGACGATTCTTCTACTCCTGATCTTGTGAGAACATTCCTATCTCGAGTGGTAATCAATATTAAGCTCTTTGAGTGGATGGAATTTTGATCTGGCACAAGTGCATCAACCTGATCCACCTTATCTACATCATCTAAAATTAATAAAATCTCCCGAGAGGGGAGATGCATTTTAAGCATTGTTATAGCTTCATGCTTACTGGATAATTGCGAATCTGTTCCATTCAAGTGCTTAAGAAGACTGCATTGCAATGAAAGTAAAGAGCCTTTATTTACATTTTCTCTTACATCATCTAAAAAACAACATCTCCTGTATTGTGAACTCTTTCTATTGAAGAGTTCTTTCGCCAGTGTTGTCTTTCCAGCGCCACCCAACCCAACAATCCCCAGGATATGAGGTTTTCTTACACTTTGATGTGGCAATAAGACTTTATTTTCAAACTCTGCTATCTTTTCATCTAAACCTGTTGGATATTTGGCCACATCCAATGGTCTCAATGGTCTCTTCACATATGTCCAGACACTTTTAATTACATTGTTTATCAATATCCCCTCGTCGCTGGTTATTCAAATTGAAATACATATAACTAGTTAGAAACAGAAGCCTATGTTTATCTATTGAACACAAGATAATACAAATAAGGGGAGTTTGACTACTTACCCGTTACACTCACTTAGCTCGAAGCCGCTTATTTGAGAAACCTCCTTAAGAGTGTTTCTCCACTGCTCAACAGTCTCTGGTTTGTATCGCAACGTCTTCTGATGAGCTCGAGGAGCATTTCTCTGACGTTGAATAGAAAGAGCGTTTCTCCAATATTGAATAGAAAGAGCGTTTCTCCATGCAACAGAAAGAACGTTTCTCCAATATTGAATAGAAAGAGCGTTTCTCCAATATTGAATAGAAAGAGCGTTTCTCCATGCAACAGAAAGAACGTTTCTCCAATATTGAATAGAAAGAGCGTTTCTCCAATTTATAATACCTGTGGAACCTAGTGCCGAATTCTCTCCCTGAGTTTGAGGATCATCCGTCGTCTTTTGTTCAAGTTTACGCAGAGCTTGAGCATACACTCCGTCCTTGCCCCTCTGTGTCCACCTAAGCTCAGCAGGTTTCACGTGGTAAAACACTGGAATTATGGGAGCCTTTGACTCAGTACACATCCATAGGAGCTCATTCAGGCACCACTCCGACTCAGCGTATCTCTGAGATAAAATAGCTACGTTGACAGAGGCTGCTCAAATAGCCCCTCTTATTTGAGGGGCGAAATCGTCTCCTCTTTGCAGTTCCGGCTGATCCAGAAAGACCTTGAGTCCGTAAGAATGAAGGCGGTGGTAGAGATGGCTCGCAAAGGTTTTCTTGGTATCGCCACCATGATGGCTAATAAACACATCAAATGGGGAGTTGTTGCTGTTAGGATCAGAGAAGGTGGAGGCAGCGGTAGAGGAGAATGCGGCCATTGGCAATTGGAGATGTGAAAGATTGGGGATGAGTTAAGACTCAGACTGCAGGGAAGGAGATGAGTGATCCGATGCTATTCAGAGATATAAATAGACACATAAATTGCGATGAGTTAGAATCGGACTCAGACTGCAGGTGAGGGGATGAGTTAGCCCTGCAGAAATTGTGGAGAACTGCAATGGAAAACACGCAGAGATAGCAATACACGCCAAACCTTTTCTGATGTCTTGACGCCCATTTTCGTAGTGGCCGACCATGAAGCGCGCCAAGCCTATCCGAGTCAAAAGGAAAACGTAGCATGTAGCATGTGGTTAGTATTAACTATTTTTTTTTTTTAATAACATTTCTTTATTTTTTATAAAGTATTTTTATATCAATATTTTAAACATTCAATTCAAACATATAATTTTAAAAGGAGTAAGCTAGCTATGGAGCAATCCTCCTTCATCAGAGGGAGGAGGAGCAAAGTTAACGTTGACTTTGCTCCTCCTCCATCGGATGGAGGGAGGATTGCTCCATAGCTAGCTCACTCCTAAGCTAGCTATGGAGCAATCCCAATAACAAATTTAAAATATCAAAAATACAATCCCAATAACAAATTATTAAAATAAATAAATAAATTCAATAAAAATCAAATAATTAATTAATACATATACACCACCTATATAAATTATTAACAAACATTATAAATATTCAAAATTTCAAACTATATGTTCAACCACAATTTCACTAGCATTAACTTTATTGTAAAAATTATAAAAAACAAATCAAATAAAAAAATAAAATATATATCAATTAATATTTAAAAATATTCACTACATAAAAGTTATAACTAACCTAAAAAAACAAAACACCACTAGATATTTATCTTCTTTATTATGTCAATTAATATTTAAAAATATTCATTACATAAAAGTTATAACTAACCTTCAAAAACAAAACACCACTGGATATTTATCTTCTTTATTGTTTCTTGTCATTTTAAAATGATTCATTTCACTTTTGTATTGCTCTTTAAACAAACAAAACAACTCCTTTACCTTTGTATTTACTTTTAAAATATTTACGTTTCCCACACTCCAAAATATGAATCAAATCTTAATGGGCACGTATTAAATTTTGTTTTTTTTTTCAAACATTGTTAATTAATTATTTTTCTTTAATTAAAATGTTTATAAATTTTAAAATGTTTCAAATTATATCTATATTATTAATTTAATTAGGAATGGTAAGTAAAGGGATCACTCAAAGAGCATACTTGGATTAGGGGAATAACTTTCAAAAAGGAAAGAATGAATGTAGTATATAAAGATCTTTTTATGTTGAAAGACAAAAGCATCATGTTGAAGATTCTTCCATCATTATTAGAGCATTCTCACATAGTCAAACTTTTTCCAAGCATAGAGTTCTATCAAGTGCAATGATCACAAAACAAAGGTAGTTATTCAAGCCAATAATTGTATTTATGGGAATGAAGGCACCTTAAAACAAGGATATGGAGACATAATCTACAAGTCAATCCCATCAACATCCCCATTTGAAGTTTGAGGCATCGCACTACCTACAAGTGAAAGTGCATGCTAGCCAAAAACATAAGGGAAATACATTTCACACACTCAATACCAATCAGTGTACCATATTTTGATATCATAAAGGCTTGAGATATGATCCATTTGTATGCATGTGGGTTGTCACTCTACTGGTTGGAAGTGAGCCTGTGGTTTTAGCATATGTCTGTGTGTGTGTGTGTGTGTGTGTGTGTGTGTGTGTGTGTGTGTGTGTGTGTGTGAGTGATGTAGGAAATTCATGGAGCACTAATACATTCTTGTTTTCAAAGTATCAATGTGCTTGTCACATTGGAGCACCATGACCCAATTTTCACAAAAAGTTCATCCATTTAATGTCCAATAAAAACATATTTCCTAAGTTTATCCATTTAATAAGGTAAAATGGTTATATATTTTAACATTCTTGATATTCAAATGTTTAAATGATTTTGTAATACTTTTTCCTATATGTTTATAATCATCCACCTTCTAATATATTTATTATTGATCTTCAAATATCTAAAATAATTACTTATAAAATTATCAAAAAATATTTCACAAAATAAACATTTAATATAAAAAGTTAACAAATAATACTTTGATAAACTTTTTTATGTTTATTTTCACAAAATTGGTCATTGTTATTATATTTACTTTGAAATTGAGAATGATCATATTATTCATACAATCTATCTTAAATTTTAATTTTCTCATAACTTTTGACTTTGCCATAAAGTCAATTTTATCTTAATAATAAAAAATGTCAAAAAATAAAAATCTAATTTCAATGTCATACTAGAAACAAGGAAGATAAGCCACTTAGTGGCCAATATGTCTATAAGCGCATGCATTTTTGAATTGTCTTATTGATGAAGTCACATGATTGGATTTTTGTTCATGGAGAAGATCGATGCTACATCTAATTATCATGATGATGAAGACGATGGTGATCAGATGATGAAGATGATGATGATGATGATGATGATGATGAGGGTCATGATGATGATGATGATGATTATGATGATGATGGTGATGATTATCATCATAATCATGATGAACACGATGATGGTGATGATTATGATGGTGATGATGATCATGATCATCATGGTGATGATGATGATGATGAATACAATGAATGATGATGATGATGATGATGATGATGATGATGATGACAATGATGATGATGATGAGGGTCATGATGATGAAGAAGATGATGATGGTGATGATGATGAAGATTATGGTGATGATGGTGATTATGATCATAGTGATGATGATGGTGATCATGATGATGATTATCGTGATGATGAAGATAATGATCATCAACATGATCACGTTGGTGATGATGATGGTGATGATGGTGATCATGATGATGATTATCGTGATGATGAAGATAATGATGATCAACATGATCATGATGGTGATGTGGATGGTGATGATGGTGATGATCATGATGATGAATACGATGACGATCAACAAGATGATGATGATGACGACAATGGTGATGATGATGAGGGTCATGATGATGAAGACGATGATGTTGGTGATGATGATGAAAATGATGGTGATGATGGTGATGATGGTCATGTTGATGATGATGGTGATGATGATGGTGATGATGGTGATCGTGATGACGAAGACAATGATGATCAACATGATGACAATGATGATGTGGATGGTGATGATGGTGATCATGATGATGAACATAATGGTGATGAAGACGATGATGTTGAACATCGTGATAATGACGATGAGGATGAAGATGATCATGATGATGAATATGATGACGATCAACATGATGATGATGATGATGAGGGTCAAGACAATGAAGATGATGATGATCGTGATGATGAATACAATGACGATCAACATGATGATAATGACGATGGCGACGATGATCATGATGACGATGGTGATGATGGTGATGATTATGATGATGATAATGATGATAATGATGATCATCTTCATCATCATCATCATCATCATGAAGACGATAATAATGAACATCATGATGACGATGATGATGATGATGTTGATCATGATGATGATTATCATGAGGATGAAGACGACGACGAAAATGATCATCATCGTCATCATCGTCATCATCATCAATATGATGAAGATGATGATGATGATCATTAGAGGAAATTTGGGGTCTAAAATGGACCTTATAAAACACTGTGCCATGGATGAGCTTGATTGAGTTGAATTTTTAAACCAATAGAATTTCAATATCTTTGGTCAACCATTATGGTTGAGTAGGACACATAATGCTTATGTGTCATATTTTTATTTGACAATAGCTAACTCCATATCAACCTCACCTTGGTTAACTTCTTGAAAAGACCACCTCGAAATAAGATAAATAAACTTTAACTAATAAATATAGAATATTTTATTTGATCACTACTTCCAACTCCTCTAAAACATAACCTTTTCATTAATTAAAATTGTAGTGGAAGCATTTTGAAATACTAAAAACATTTATTAATCAATTTTTTAAAAAGAAAACTAAATAATATTTAACTTTAAATATACTTACCTGAAAATACTAAATAAAAGATATTTAGTATTTTTAATATTGTTAAATGATATTTAAAAAATAAATATATTTAATTATTACATCGAAAAATAAATAAAACATTTAAATACTAACAAAATAAAAAATAAAAACTATTTTTAATGTTACTAAAAGATAATAAAATTTTATTTTACTTTTTTTCTCTCTTTCCTACCTACCCATTAAACCGCAATTCTTTTTTATATTAATATAAAAAATAATATGAATATACATAGTTTATTGTTTTATTTTATTTTATGTGATGTAATATTTTTTATATGAATTAATATAAAATTTATATTAAAAAATAATAGTGATTTTTTTATTTTTCTAATACTATTATAATTATATTTTTCATTATAAATGAAAATATTTGAGTTTTACATTTATTAAATATATAAAAAGTAGTGGTCAACTCATTTAAAAAAATAATAATATGAAATTCAAAAGTTTCCTATCATTTATTATGTGTGCACAAGAATCTAAATATCTCATTAATATTTTTAACCAATATCTCTTAACTCTACATTAACTCAATATAGTTGTCAACTACCATTAATGAGACGATTTAGGTTGACTTTCATTAGATTTTCATTAGATTTAATCTGACATGGCATATTTGTAGTGTGATGTGGATTTTTTTATTATTTTCCTTAGGAGGCCCATTTTAGACCCAAAATTTCCTCCAATCAAATGGGCCTTATAAAAAATTGTGCCATATAAAAAATTGTGCCATGGATGAGCTGGATTGAGTTGAATTTTTAAACCAATAGAATTTCAATATCTTTGGTCAACCATTATGGTTGAGTTGGAGACATAATGCTTATGTGTCATATTTTTATTTGACAATAGCTAACTCCATATCAACCTCACCTTGGTTAAGTTCTTGAAAAGAACACCTCGAAATAAGATAAATAAACTTTAACTAATAAATATAGAATATTTTATTTGATCACTTCTTCCAACTCCTCTAAAACATAACCTTTTCATTAATTAAAATTGTAGTGGAAGCATTTTGAAATACTAAAAACATTTATTAATCAATTTTTTAAAAAGAAAACTAAATAATATTTAACTTTAAATAGACTTACCTTGAAATACTAAATAAAAGATATTTAGTATTTTTAATATTATTAAATAATATTTAAAAAATAAATATATTTAATTATTACATCGAAAAATAAATAAAACATTTAAGTACTAACAAAATAAAAAATAAAAACTATTTTTAATGTTACTAAAAGATAATAAATTTTTATTTTACTTTTTTTCTCTCTTGCCTACCTACCCATTAAACCACAATTATTTTTTATATTAATATAAAAAATAATATGAATATACATAGTTTATTGTTTTATTTTATTTTATGTGATGTAATATTTTTTATATGAATTAATATAAAATTTACATTAAAAAATAATAGTGATTTTTTTATTTTTCTAATACTATTATAATTATATTTTTCATTATAAATGAAAATATTTGAGTTTTACATTTATTAAATATATAAAAAGTAGTGGTCAACTCATTTAAAAAAATAATAATATAAAATTCAAAAGTTTTATATCATTTATTATGTGTGCACAAGAATCTAAATATTTCATTAATATTTTTAACCAATATCTCTTAACTCTACATTAACTCAATATAGTTGTCAACTACCATTAATGAGACAATTTAGGTTGACTTTCATTAGATTTTCATTAGATTTAATCTGACATGGCATATTTGTAGTGTGATGTGGCTTTTTTTATTATTTTCCTTAGGAGGCCCATTTTATACCCCAAATTTCCTCTAATGGATGATGATGATGATGAAGACAATGATGACAATGAAGACGATGATGATGATGATGATGACAATGATGATCAACATGATGCTGATGGTGATGTGGATGGTGGTGATAATGATGATGATGGTGAAGACAACAATGATGATGATGAAGACGATGATGATGATGATGATGATGATGAAGACGACGACGAAGACGATGATGATGATGATGATGATCATGTTGTTGATGATGATGATTATGATGATGTTGATTACGATGATGACAATGATGATGATGATGATGATGTTGATGATGATGGTGATGTTGATGTAGACATAGTTACCATTGGAAATATGGGTCTAACTATTTGAAATATGTCTTTATATTATTTCAAAAAATTTCCAAACCATGTCAAAAATCTGACACCCTCTTGTCGAATATCCGACAACATCATCATTGCATTTTCGACACCCTCTTGTCGGATATCCAACGACATCATCATTGCATTTTTGACACCCTTTTGTCAGATATCCGACGACAGCACCATCGATATGGCCATCACAAATTCAACATGCCACCATTGCATAACTGACGACAATACCTCCGGCAAAAAACCTACACTAATGACATCGAAAATTCGACAACGCTAAAATAATTTGGAAGGTAGAATACTTTTCATCATTGCAATCTGACACATCCGTACGTTATGTCGGATGTCATCGGATTCTGTTGTAGGATTTGGGGTTCAAATCCTGTTTTGTTTGGATGTCATTTAATGTGTGAAATTTTGCATTTAATGAACTGTGTGACCTTAAAATTTTGAAGAAGTTAATAAGTGGATCATGTCCTGCCCCAATAATTCAATCTCACATTAATAATTATATATATATATATGAGCATGATCTACATAAAATTCTCTGTGGTCTGCATATTTTTGTGTAAATTTATTTCGCAATATATAATTATTTATTATTTTTCGATAGTGACCACATCTGATTTCAGCATCATTTTATACACATGTGTTTCCATCCCAGGTTTTTTTCACTGTTTTCAAAATTTGAAAAACCAAAGATACCATTTTGAATAGGACACACCGATGTGTGGGTTGTGCATTTTTAAGAAATTTTTGGATGTGTATTTTTTACCCTACTAATTTTTCTTTGAATTGCTTCGAAGTTGTTGTCAGGTTTTCTAAGTGTAAGTTTTAGAATGAATTTAAAAAAAAAAACCATATGAATGCCAAAATGCATGCATGATACCTCAATGGATAAAGGATTTGGTGATGAATCTAATGGTACAAACTCCACTCATTTATGTGCCATGAATGGCAGGTTTTACACCTCTGGAAGACATAGAGAAACATTGATTTTCCTGTAAGAGGGATAATTCTTTGCTTTTCAGGCCCTCAATCGAGGTATGTAGCTCGATCGAGGTATTAAAATCCCTCGATTGAGGGTCTAATAAACCCCGATTCGAGCTACGTTAAAACCTCAATTGAGGTCTTGTTTTTGTTAAAATCCTTAACAAAAATTCTCAAGAATTAACTTAGGCATTGATGGCATTAATGCCATTCCAACTACCCTCCCAATCTCATTTCCTACCCGAATTCCTAAAGGAATTCTATATAAACATAAAACATAAACAAGTTACTAATTTTATCCTTCACAATTGACTAACCTATTTGAAACAATGCTTGTGTTCTAATGTAAATTTATCATTGTGTTTTGTGTTTACATATTGTTGCAGGTATTAATTTGGATTGTTGATCAATCACAATGGGAAGCAACAAATGTCGAAGTAAAATATCTACTAGGAATCAAAGGAATACCGAAGAAATAAGAGAGAAAGAAAGAGGAAAAAAAGGGCAATCTTGAGAGGAGAAGAAGTTGCAAATTAACCTATGATGGGAGAATCAAATTCCATTGCTAACAATATTGGTTTGATTTAAAAGTTATTCAATTTCATATTCATATATATAATTTCATTTTCATAGTGATCTAGTTCATATAATTTCATATTAATATATTGATATAATTTCATATTCCATATTCATATATTCAATTTCATAGTGTTCTAGTTCATAATTTATATATATATATATATACATGTTAAATTGTTTAGAATTTAATTATAATTTTGTAATTAATTCATAAACTTATATACATTGTATGTGCATGTATTCATATATTGTGTGTACATGTATTCATATATATGTATTCATAATTGTATGTACATTGTATAATTTCATATTCACATATTCATATAATTTCATATTGCATATTCATATATTTAATTTCAGAGTGTTTTAGTTCATAATTTTTCTATATATACATGTTAAATTGTTTAGAATTTAATTATAATTTTGTAATTGTAATTTTGTAATTAATTCTTAAACTTATATACATTGTACGTGCATGTATATATACAACCCTCTAAGACCACTTATGTACATGTGAAAGAATGGTATGTGTTGCGAAAGAATTGAAAAAAATGTTTAACCAATACACTAAATTACATATATACAAAGTAAGTGTATTATAGTATGAGTAACTAGCTGTCCAATGAAATTAGAGAATGGTTGATGAATATATATAATTATAGTGCATAATATTCTAGCTTAATATCTAGTTCTAAATTAATATGCATATATCCATTAGCCTCACATAACCTCACATACAAATGAATTTTATAATTTGATAATATAGCCTCACATGTAAATGAATTATAATTGGATAATATAGCCTCACATATATATATTTTTTATGTTAAAAATTACAAATGTTGTTCTCAATGGGATTTGATTACACCATCATAGGTTGACTTGCATCTTCTCCTCTTAACATTGGACTTATTTTCCTCATCCTTTCTATAGCCTTATCTCTCATTTAATCAATTTTAATATGATTTTAATTTCATATTCATATATTCATTTTCATAGTGTTCAATTTCATAATTTATCTATATCCTATTACATACTAATATTTCATGTTTTATGTTACACATTACATGTTCTATGTTACACATTGCATATTCTATGTTACACATTACATGGTGTATACATGTACTATGTTGATATTTCATATTGTGCATTGTTGAAAATTATTTAAATTTTCCAAATTTAACTAGACAAAAATTGGTTATCACTCATATTAATGAACATACAGAAACATTTCCATAGACATCCTATAATGATGATAATTAACATTACAATTTGTATTTAATATAGAAACTAATTGTTCTTAACAACTAACATAACTTCAATAGTTGTGTGTACAATGATTAATGAAATATAGTATATGTAGAATAAATGGAAATCCTTTGTAGAATTTGGTTCAAGGATTTGTACACTCTAAATAAGAACATGAATCATTTATATAAAAAAAAATTATTGAATATATTGCATCTTTAAATTTATTGATATTTTTGGTGACAAACTAACTTACAAGTGATGCACTTGATTGAACTTGAGCAATCATCAATAATCATGTACAAATGACTAGGAATCATATGGCTTTAAGCATTGATGACAATGGTGATCTCAAAGAAAATCAACAACTATGACAAATTCAAGAATTCATTAGCCTTGAATATGAGATGTAAGAGATCATTGTAAAGATATGAAAATCAATACATTTAGAGAATATTCAAGCTTGTATAAATATTTGTTATTTTTTTAACAAACAATGACAATATGACAAGTAAATAAAATGTTATTCAAGCTTGTATTTATTTGATAATTTGTTAACAAACAATGGCAATATAATCAACTTAAAATAAAATGTTATTCAAGCTTGTATAATTTATTTGTTATTTTTTTAACTAACAATGGCAATATAATAAGTACAATAAAATTTTATTCTTGAGGTTGTAATTATTTGCTAATTTTTTAACAAACAATTGCAATATGATAAGTAAAATCAAATGTGCATCTATGGTTAAAATTGTCATGGAGATATTAAACAATTATCATTATTTCATCAAAATATTATAGTTTATGAAGTTATATTTTTTGCTAGCACACTTATATGAAGTTATTATTTTTTACAAAAAGAGAATTGATTGCAAGCATACACAAAGATTATCCATTCTATGTTAACGTAACTTGTGGATCAATGGATTTTATATTAAAGTTTGTGCAATGGGTGTCATAGGTTGCATCAAATACAAACTCACATAAGTGTAAATTATATGCATAAGACACCATGATGATAATCATTTTGATCTTCTAAATGATGCAAAACTCTTTGTAATTTATACATCATCATATCATATTACCTTAAGGAAGATTTTATTGCACCAAAATTTTAATTTTGGTGCTTTAAAATCAAAGCTTCTTGCATATTGCATTTGTTTAAAATTTTCTAATTCGCTTATTTTTCATTGAAAGACAATGAAATTGAACAATGTGAAAGTGCCTTATTTGGTCAAAGAACTAAACAATTTCAAAATTCAATTAACTTATGCAGTGATAGATCATGTCCAGCCATCATAGGACCGTGCACCCTTTGATTTCTCAAGAGTAATTTGGAGCTTCAATGACGTTAGAATGACTGCAAATTGTTTAATAGGGTTGGATGATACCACGCAAGAAGAGTTCGGGAACCCAACCCCTAATCCGAAAATCAAGGAGCATGTTAGTAACATAATCAAGTTGTACTTTGAACAACAATCAGTGATTACACAAGCTCAAATATTACATGGATTGATAAAACAAAAAAAATTGAAACATGCCACAAAGTTGTTGGGTTTTAAGGATGTTAAAAATAAAAATGCATGTGAGAATGTAACAGAAAATGTAACAAATGCACTATCTACATTTGGAAAGTCAAGAAAAAATGATGTCAGAGTTTCTCATATGGAAATTACAATTGTTATTGTGGCACGAAGCACCTCAAGAAATCGAATGGTCGCAACAAATGAAAATATTCTCCACGTTTCAAGAAAAACAATGCAAAAATACACTAAATTCAGGGTAATGATAGATGAAAACGATGAAGTTGCTTGTTGGGCTCTTATTTGCAGAGAAGAATATAAAGATGGGATGGAAGAGGGCATCACAGAGAAGGTGATAGAGTATTGGGACAACCATTCGCGTGCTATACCAAATCGAAAACATGTCCTATGACAATGTTCTAGCATAGGATTTTACAAGGAGCATTGCAAGCATGTTATGGAGATGACGGGAGTGGCTCTGTTCGAGGAATTCAAAGAATCAAATGCCGGTGTCCAAATCTTATTTAGCATGTTCAGTAAGTTGAAACCATGGTATATTAGGCCAAATACGATTTGGGACACTTGTTGCTGTCAATACCACATTGAATTCTAGTTATACTATGACACATTTGTGGATTTTTGCAAAAAACATTGGGATGGTGAACCAGCTCCTCACACAGTGAGGGATTTTATTTCTATGATACTATGCAATAGGAATCCTGGAAATGTGTTTTTCATTAAAAGGTGTGTAGGTGGGAGAAGATTCCCTGAGAATGTGGTGATTTGGCATTGTTCCAAAGGAATTTTCCTATCAATCCAACACACCCTCGTTTGTCAGATATCACAGTTAAGTGGAAGAGATATGAGCATGTCTCCATGAATCCATCATATTCTTCACATGTTCCATCTAAAAGGATCGACTTGCTCGAGGATGAGATTCCTATTACAAACTTCATGGACAAGTTTCAAATTCATATTTACAAATACATTAAACACTCCCACAAGTATAGGTGGAAAGCTTTAGAATTTAAGCATTCTCGTAAGGTTTTTGAGCAAGGAACAATCCTATCGGTGGTAGACTTTGCTGAGAATTACACATTTTCTCTTCAAGGAGATATACAAAGTGAGTATTATAACTACGACTAAGATTCCATCTTTGTACATGTATTGTATAGACATGCGTAGGCGAGCATTAACAGTAGGGATAACACTCCTTCGTCACGTGATGTGATCAAGAAATACCATTTTTATGTCAGTGATGATCGTGAGCATGACACATTGTTTGTTCAACACTGATTTGGGTTTATTTATGATTCATTCAAAAAGAATGGGGTGTCATTTACAGAACACGGGATTTGGTCAGATGGGTGTGCGGGGCAGTTCAAATCGGCACGCTCCTTTTATTAGTTGAGTCACCTTCACAAAGAGATAGGAATTTGACACACCTGGAGCTTTTTTAAAATGGAGCACAGAAAGGGTGAACATGATGGTGTAGGTGCATGCGTGAAATAAGCAATTTGGAGGTACCAAATGAGTCATATTGTTGATGTATTTGTAACTTTGGAATGTATTCACTTGTATATTTCATATTGTATTTCATTATACCCCGACGAAGATGTTTGTTCCTCCGATCAGGAGAATCATTAATGTAATTAAGTCATGTAAATTCATTGAGGTTAACCCTCCATTGTATGTCGGGGAATTATACCTCTCAGTTGAGTTATATTAGGGCTATTACACTCTCCTAGAGAAGTTGACCCTGTAGGGAAAATGTCAAGTGGAAATTAGGTATAAATAGAGAGTGAGACTCTCTATCTCACACACACACTGACTCATCAATAGTGCATGAGTGAGAGAGAAGTATCTCGCTCAAGCGAGAGAGAGAACAATTGTTGGAGATCATCTTTGTACTTTTGGGTTTTACTTTTTCTATTGGGGCTCATTCTATCTCTGAGGAAGTTGCAGGGTTTTCTTCTTTATGGTTTCTTGAGGAAAAATATTTGTGTCTCTTATCTCATGTGATTATTGTTGTGCATGTTATTCTCTCAGATAAGATCCTAGATCATATTGATTAAATAATAAAAATTTAACATGGTATCAGAGATAACCTCAGAAGAAGACACTGTGCAGTTGCAGAAGCTAGGGCTTCTTAGTTTTTGGATTTATCTCCATAGATCATTAGCAAAAGGAGGCTAGGCTAACTCTCCTTTGAAGGGTGCATCTTCCCGTCGAAGCATAATATGATTCCAAGCATTTTCAATTTTTGGCCTCTATTGCGGGAAATCGGGGCTTTTCACATAAGTGGAATTTTTGAGTGAGCCCAGCATAGGATTTTTATCCTCCTCAAAATTGAAATTTAGAGATCAATATCGAAATATTTGGTTGGGTAAAACTCTAGGAAACTCAAACCCTGATTTGACCTTGGACCAGAAAACTAGCACTACAAAATATTAGCTCTAGATTCAGTCTGGGCATCTCAAATTGGTAATATATAAACCTTTTGTATTTCCATTTGAGGTTCTCATTAAATATGTCTCATCTCATCAAGCTTGATGAAAATCTTGAAGGAGCTGATAACTGTTGAGCATGGAAGTGTAGGATTTCACTTGTTCTTGAAGAAAATGAATTGGACACCTACATAAGTGGAGAGGTTCTAGTTCTAGAGGGAGATGAGGCTAAATCCCTACATAAGAAGAACTTGGTCAAGGCCAAGAGGATTATTGTCTATTCTATCAGTATCATCTTATACCACATGTGTCTTCCTTAAAGACACCTAAAGAGATGTTTGATTCCTTCACCAAGCTATTTTAAGGAAAGAACATAAATCGAAAGATGACTTTGTGAAATTAGTTGAAGAATGTAAAGATCCATAATACAGATACCATACAGTCATACTTTACAAGGGTCTCTCAAATTAAAGAATGACTTGAAGTTGTGGAATAAGAAGTAGAGAATGGAGAAATTGTGATGACCATCTTGAATGGTCTCCCCTGATCATGGGACTCCTTTAGTCAAGGAATTTGTGCTAGAATAAAGTTAATCATCTTCAGTAGGTTGTGGGAGGAATGCTCACAAGAAGAAGATTGAATCATAGCTCGAGAAGAAAAGAAGGGAAATGAAGATCAATATCTCACGGTACACACCAAGAAAATCAAAAGGGGGTACTATCATCACATAAAAGGTAAGCATCCTCACCAGAATGAGAAAGATAACCCTAGAAGATCTAGCAGAGATCTATCAAATGTCAGATTCTATACATGTGATGAGAAGGGACACTTCTTTAGAGATTGTCCTAGAAATAAAGGTGGATCTCATAAGAAGAAAAACAACAAAAGAAGACATCATGGTCACACTACAGAGGACGATAAACCTTCCAAGAAGAGATCCAAAGGAAAAAGTGAATATTCTTTAAGCGATGAAGAGTATGTTTTGATTTCTGCCCTCACAGGAACTATTACACATGGAAACAATGATTGGCTCATAGATAGTGGGGATTCCAAGCATATGATGAGATTTAAAGAATCCTTTGTGAATCTATCTAAACATGAGTCACCCCATGAAGTGAAACTTGGGGATGACTACCAGTATCCTATAAAAGGAAGTGAGCTTCCGATAAGCTAGACTTTCGAAAGTCTATGAAGATGAAATATGTCTTGTTTTTACCATGACTAAAGAAGAATCTCCTCTCCATATATGCATTAGATGCAAAATGTATGAAGGTTTCATTTGTAGATGGCCAAGTCCTTATGTGTCCAAAGGGAAATACTATAGATGATGCAGTAGTGATTGGAGAGCAAGAGGGAGGATTATACAAATTAAAGGGCCAACCAGAAAAAGCTTTGGTCCATGACTCAGTAGAGCCAAGTGAACTTTGGCATAGAAGGCTTGCACGTGTGCACTGTAGGGCACTACCACTTGCAAGCAAAGTTGTTGAAGGTCTTCCAAAAATCTAGGAAAATCATGAAGGCATTTGCAAAGGATGTGTGAAGGGGAAAAACACAAAGAAGACATTTCCAAGTAGTGAGAGCAAGGAAAAAGGAAACTTAGAAATTATCCACTCTGATGTATGCAGTTCGATGTCATCCAATTCATTGAGTGAGTATGTATATTATGTTTCTTGCATTGATGAATTTTCTAGGAAGACATGGATATATTTATTGAAGATTAAGGATGAAGTATTCAGTAAGTTCAAGGAATTTAGAGCCTTGATTGAGAACCACACAGAGAAGAAAATCAAGACCTTTGAATCAAACAATGGTGGAGAATTCACATTAGAAGAATTCAAGGAATTATGCAGAGAGTCAAGGATTAAGAGGGTGTTGACCACTCCATATAATCCACAACAGAATAGAGTTGTAGAAAAGGAAGAATAGAATGATTATGGAAGCAGCAAGGGCAATGCTTCATGATCAAGATCTTCCTATGCATCTATGGGCAGAAGCTACAAGGAAAGTTGTGTATGTACAAAATCATACTCTGCATAGAGTACTTGAGAACAAGACAGCAGAAGAAGCATTCTCCAAAAAGAAACCAAAAGTTAGCCATCTCAGAATATTTGGTTTCCCAATGTACATACACATTCCAAAAGAAAAGAGGCTGAAGTTAGAACCTTTGGGAAATAAGGGTATATTTATGGGATATAGTGAAAGCCCGAAGGCTTACAAAATATATTTCCCATGAGTCAAGAAGATCGACATCAGCAAGGATGTAACATTCGATGAAGGCTCAGCTTACAACAAGTCCGTAAAACTAACCAATGAAGCCATTGAAGAACCAGAAGTACCTAGGATCTGAGACACGAGAATGAATGAAGCAACTCCAGAAGAAATATGAGAAATAGAATAACCTCGGGAACCTGTAGATCCACCCCGTGAGAAGAATTCTTACTAAATAAAACCAGCATGCGTACGAGAGGGTATCCTAGATGCAGAGAGATATGGCGCTCCAGAAGGAATACACAGAGAAAGGAAGAGACCTAGGCCATACTCCAAGTATGTAGCCCTGTTGTGTGACATAATTGACAAAGAACCTTCCAACTACGAGGAAGAAGCTGAGAAGAAAGAATGGAAGGATGTCATGATAGAATAATACTAGTTGATCATGAAGAATGATGATTGGGATGTGGTACTAAGACCAGTAGGGAAGTCTATTGTGACTTCCAAGTGGATCTACAAGATCAATTATGCTACAGATGGAAGCATAGATAAATATAAAGAAAGATTTGTGGCACATGGCTTCTCCCAGAAGAAAGGGATAGATTATGAAGAAAATTTTGCACATGTATCCAGATACACTTTGATTAGATCAATACTTGCTCTGGCTATCATGATGAAATGGAAGATACACCAGATGGATGTCAAGACTGCGTTCTTGAATGGTGTAGTGGAAGAAGAAGTGTATGTGGAGCATCCACTCGAATTGGAGACACATGATAGGGAGACTCATGTGTGCAAATTGAAGAAGGCCTTGTATAGTTTGAAACAGGAACCTAGGACATGGTATGGCCAGATTGACAGCTTCCTGACTAGTTTGGGCTTTACCAAGAGTAAAGCAAATTCCAGCCTTTACTACAAGGTTGAGGAAGGGAACCCAGTGATACTCCTACTGTATGTAGATGGCCTGTTTGTGGCAGGTGAGGATGGGTTGATTGATAACATGAAGAGGAATTGTGTTGCTGAGTTTGATATGAAGGACTTGGGTATGATGCACTAGTTTCTAGGAATGGAGGTGTGTTAGAGTGCAGATGGAATATTCCTTGGATAAGGGAAGTATGCAGTGAAGATCCTGAAGAGGTTCAGCATGATGAACTGGAAGGCCATGGCCACACCTATGGAATCCAACCTAAAGATATTGAGTGATGCTTCATCAAAGTCAGTTCATGCCATGATGTATCATTAGATGATTGGATATTTGATGTACCTAACGAATATGAGACCATACATTTGCTTTGTTGTGAACACATCGATCCAGTTCCTGACGGATCTGAGACATGTTCACCTGATTGTTGCAAAGCATATTTTGAGGTACCTAAAGGGTACAATTGATTATGGGCTAAAGTATGATGTGAATCACAAGATTAACCTGAAGGGTTATGTGGATTCATATTGGGCAGGCAGTTCCATTAATATGAAGATCACTTCAGGGTGCTTCTTCAGTATGGGATCAGGTGTGATCTCTTCACTTAGCAGGAAGTAGTTATGCGTGGCATTGAGTACAACCAAAGTAGAGTATGTTGCAGCTTGTTAGGCTAGGTGTGAGGTAGTATGGCTCATGAAACTACTATTTGATTTGTTTGATCTCCAATTGGACGCTACTTGTATATATTGCGACAACCATAGTTTTGTGAAGTTGTCTAAGAACCCGGTGTTCCATGACAATTCAGATCATATCGAGATCAAGTATCACTATATCATGGATATGGTGTAGAGAGGAGTAGTGAAGCTCTATTATGTTATGATGGATGAGTAGATAGTCAATGTAATCAATAATATGTTATCCAGAGTGAAGTTTGAGTACTTCAAAGAGAAGCTTGGTGTTCTTCAGATCGAGGTTCCTTCCAAGGGGAAGTGATCAGTCCCGAAGACACAGATACACAAGAATCCTTTCCAACATGGTGGTAGGATAGGTCCTCCCATGGTCGTTGATGTAAGTGTTGGAGCCTTTCTGACATGGTGGTAGGCTAGGTCCTCCCATGGTCGTTAATGTAAGTGTTGAAGCCTTTTCGACATGGTGGCGGGCTAGGTCCTCCCATGGTCGTTGATGTAAGTGTTGGAGGATTTTCGACATGGTGGCAAGCTAGTTCCTCCCATGGTCATTGATGTGAGTGCTGGAGCCTTTCCGACATGGTGGCAGGCTAGGTCCTCCCATGGTTGTTGATGTGAGTGCTGGAGCCTTTCCAACATGGTGGCAGGCTAGGTCCTCCCATGGTCATTGATGTAAGTGCTGGAGCTTTTCTAACATGGTGGTAGGTTGGTATTCCCATGGTCATTGATGTAAATGTCATGGTGGTAGGTTGGTCTTCCCATGGTCATTGATGTAAATGTTGATCCTTTCCTAAATGGTGGTAGGTTTTTCCTCCCATGTCGATGGATGTAAGTGTTGTGTTATGTGTATCTGAATTGTGCTTTGATTGATGATGAGATGATCTAAAGATAATGATGTAATTGTAGGATCCTCCAGGTTTTGCAGGAGGCATATAATAATTCTTGGGATGTACCTACTTGATGGCTTGCTCACAGAGATGATGAATACCTACATGGAGGCTAGGCCTACATCCAGTATGAAAAAGGGTTGCCTCTGTAGAAATTCCTATGATGAGTATATTTGAAGAGATAGCACCATTTGCTTGAGATAGTGGTAGTAGTGACGATGATGATCCAACTTTGATAATGATCCAGTGATGAAGACTTATGTCGATGAACTGTGTCAAGATAATACCTTCCTATTTAAGAGGGAGTGTTGATGTATTTGTAACTTCGGAATGTATTCACTTGTATATTTCATATTGTATTTCATTATACCCTAATGGAGATGTTTGTTCCTCCAATCGGGAGAGTCATTAATGTAATTAAGTCATGTAAATTCATTGAGGTTAACCCTCCATTGCATGCCAGGGAATTAGACCCCTCAGTTGAGTTATATTAGGGTTATTAGACTCTCCTAGAGAAATCGGACATGTAGGGAAAATATCAAGTGGAAATTAGGTATAAATAGAGAGTGGGGCTCTTTGTTTGACACACACACCCACTCATCAATAGTGCATGAGTGAGAGAGGAGTAGCTCACACAAGTGAGAGAGAGAGAACCGTTGTTGGAGATCATCTTTGTACTTTTGGGCTTACTTTTTCTATTGGTGCTCATTATATCTCTGAGGAAGTTGTGGGGTTTCATCCTTTATGGTATCCCTAAGGAAAAATATTTGTGTCTCTTGTCTCTTTTGATTATTGTTGTGCATTTTATTCTCTCAGATAAGATCCTAGATCATATTGATTAAATGATAAAAATATAACACATAGTGCATCTTGACTCAAGTGCTCAGCAGAAGTAGTTTATTGGTGCACACAAAATTTGGGTCACCAAGGTCATGAACAAGCAAGACCATAGCGCAGGTACGAACAATATATATATATATATATATATAATAACAACTTAATTGGAATTTAATAAATGTGTTTGTACATTATATATATATATATGATGTTGTTTATTCAATGCATGTTTTTTGGGGATGTTTCCTGTTATCACTCCAGGAAACTCCTCTAGGTTGTAGCTCGAGGATGCCTGGTAACTTAAAATGTTTTTAGGGTTTTCTGATATGGATTAAGTCAGGTGACCTGCATAACCTTCCACTCTCAATACATGCATGAAGCTCACTCAATTACAAGGCTTTTAGTTACAACTTGTTCAGTAGTTTCACAAAAATGTGTAGGGATGGAGAACTCATCAGGCTGCCAGACTTACATACAAAATAGATGCATATAAATGGCTAAATCTTGACAAGGATTGTACTTATAAATAAAATCACATTAACTCACCAATAGGATGATAGCTATTAGCTATTAATCAACTTGAAAATCACCTAAATGCACATTCAGGCATAAGCACAACAAAGATAAAGATGATGGCTGAAAAAATCATAACAAAAGAGCTTATATTTAGAATAAACAAGATGAGACGCTTGATAATAGAATAGGCTTGCAAATCCCCGAAGTTGAAACTTTATTATAAAATCAATTATGGGCTTTATAACCTTCTACAAAAATGACAGATCCTGAAAATCCGATCTGTTTACACAAAAAATACTCAGAAGTGATAGTTTTTCTGATTAGGGCTTCAAACCCTTGCTAACTATTTGTCTATCTATTGTGAAGATCTAGTTCACTGAGTGAACTTTTAATAACTGAAGTGGTTGCTGATAATTACCACAGCTGGCTCAGTGTAAAATTGCTGTCAACAGCCAGTGTTTCGGCAGTTTACTGAAGTGGCCTTTCTTGCTTAAATCGTCGTATTTTTCTAACTTGTCACTGATTACACTCTAACCTCTATCCCATCGGCACCTTAGACTGGAATGTTGTCACTGTTTCGGAGGTGAAACGAACAAATTTTATCGCTTCCAGAAGTCTTTTGACGAAGGAGTCGGAGCTTTAGTTCTCTATGCCGTCGTTACTGCGGAGGAGATTAGTTTTAAATTCGTCAATCTGTAGTTCATAGTTCCCTCAATCGTCGATGATTTCCTATTGTCACACTATCAGAATGACTATTGATTGATCTTAGGCCTTGTCTGTTTGTCTTCTGTCGTTTCGGCTCCTTAGTGAACTAACTCACCGATATGTAGCCCTTAGTTCTTTCGATCATCAATGAGTTTCTATTTTTTGATCGAAAACCTTAGTCAGTTTGCCTCCCGCCGTTGCGGCTCCCTAGTGGACTATTGTGCCGACGATTAGTGTTTTCAAGTTCTGACACGTAGTCCTTAGTTCCTCCGATCGCCGATGATTTTCTATTGTGGCGGAACCTGTAGTCAGTTTGTTTCTCGCTGTTGCGGCTCCCTAGTGAACTATCTTGCTGACGGTTTATGTTTTCAAGCTTTGACGTGTAGTCTTTTGTTCTCCTGATCACCATTGATTTTCCGCAGTGAACTAAAACTCTGAAACATTGGTGTAATAGAGGACTACACCTCTGATCATTGTTTAAAAAATGTTCCGATGGCAATAAAAGGTTTTAGCAATATGCCTAACCACCGAAACAGTTTTCCACCTGTTATTTATCTTCCATCTTTTGGTGGCTAATGAGATGTTACGATCCTCGCCCAAGCCACCGAAAGCTACAAGTTGTGAAATTTTCATAAAAAACAGAGGCTTTCAAACTATTAGTGACATTCATATCCCTCATTACATGAATTAAATTCTTCATACGAAAATAAATTATTTTGGGAGATAACATCTGGCTCCTACTTGGAGTGAGGTCCCAAGAACCCCAGACCAAAATGTCTTTCCCTAAAAGCAGCTAAGTAACTTAACACTATCCTTTATTGTTCCATTGGGCATGGAGTCTTATTCTAAAAGCAAAATAACCTATTATCTACTAATTTACAATCATAATGCTTCAAAGCCTCAAATAAAATAGAGCTTCAAGAACCGCCCATTTACTGGTCCATCAAATACCTCTTCACCTTCTAGATTCTACAATTTGAAGGTGTTATTCTTATGTACCTGGGCTATCACAAAAGGGCCAATCCATAAAGAGTCAAATTTTCCATGTTTACCCTTGTCCTGTCTGACAGCATCCCACGTGAGGACCAAATATCTGACCTAGAATTTATCTGCCTTTGCTCTTTTGTCAAACATGCCCTTTATCTTCTATTGATGAGCTTCTAATTTTCCTACAACCTGCTTTCTTATCTGCTGTAACTCCACCAAATCCATCATCCTTCTCATTATATCATTTGGTATCATCCTCTTCCTGAAAGAACTTTTCCACTGGAAGGATGAGTTGGATAGGAAAGATTGCCTCAGTGCCATCAACTAGTTTGAATGGAGAAGTCCCTATGGATCTTTTGTCTGTCACCCTATCAGCCCATAAAGCAAACTTAAGCTTTGAATCCCATCTTTTCTGATTTGTCTCTAGCAACTTCCTAATGATTATAACTAAGCTTTTGTTGGATGACTCAGCCAGGCCATTGCCTTGTGGTTAATAGGATGTGGAGTGCACCAGTTGAATACCCATTGATTCACACATTTTAACTAATGCTCCAGCCTTGAAAGCTGGTGCATTATCAGTTACTAACCTTACTGGGCAACCAAACCTGCTGAAGATGTTCTCATATAAGAATCTCATGATGACTTGATGAG
The DNA here is from genome assembly GCA_001517045.1 of Pseudotsuga menziesii. NCBI lineage: Eukaryota > Viridiplantae > Streptophyta > Pinopsida > Pinales > Pinaceae > Pseudotsuga > Pseudotsuga menziesii. The sequence continues at coordinate 38,148 of LPNX010173944.1, read as the reverse complement.
TGGCATTTCTGGTGGGTACTGCTTCTATCCATTTGGTAAAGTAGTCAATGGCTACTAAGATCCATTTATGTTGTCCACTAGAAGATGGATTTATTTCATGTATGAAATCCAGACCCCATTGCTGTAAAGGCCCATTCACTGTAACTGGCCTAAGGGGCAAGGATTTGAGTTGCTGCTTCCCTATAAATATTTGACATTGGTCACAAGGCCTTACAAAAGTGCACACATTAGCAAAGAGGACTGGTCAATAGTATCTTGATTTTAAGATATCGTGGGTCGTGGTTTTCCAGTAGTGGTGGCCTCCACATGTACTAGAATGAAAGTGATGCATGACCTACTCTGCTTCCTCTTTATCTAGACACCTTAACAAAATCCCAGACCGATCCCTCCAGTACAACAGTTTGTCAATTATGCAAAACCTAACAGATTTCAACTTAAGAGCTCGTGCTTGGTTAGGAGTGAGATCAAGAGAAACTTCTAATTTAAGCAAAAAATGAATGATACCTGAGTACCTGGAAATCCAATTAGCTCTCTTCCCATCAATGTCAGTCTAATTCAAAACATCCTTCACATCAGCTGAAGGGACATACGCAATGACCTTTGCATGGAGAATATAGATTCTGAAAGTCTTCAAAGATTTTATGAGAGCATAAGCATGCTTCTCAATTGGGGCATACTTTAGCTCATCATCTCTCAAGGTTCTGCTGAAGAAAGCAATTGCATGATCAAGACCTTCATCATTATTTTGTAATAGTACAGCTGCCACTGTGTCATAAGATGCAAAAGAGAAAATGTAAAAACCCTTGGTGTAGTTGGTACTAATCTGGGTTGGGGCCTCCATGGTGGCTTTCTTAATGTCTTCAAAAGAATTTCTTTCCTGGTCGGTCCACTTGCTTTCTGCATCCTTTTTTAGCATGACTGTGATATGTTTTACCAGATCGAAGAAATTCGAAATGAACCTTTTGACAAAATTTATCTTGCCTAAAAAGGACTGAATGTCTCTTTTTGACCTTGGTATTGACAGGTACTGAATTGCCTCCACTCTTACCGGATCAATCTTTACACCTTCAGCTGAGACTATGTGGCCTAGGAGCTTTCCTTCATTGAGTGCAAACTAGGATTTATTGGGCTTCAGTGATATTCCATACCTTATGCACTTCAGAAATACCTTCCTTAAATGCTGCAAGTGGTCGTGATGGCTGTGAGAGTAAATTTTTAAGTCATCCAAATATATCAGTACAAATTTATCTTTTAGCCCTACAAAAGCTAGGCCCATAGCTCTCTGAAAAGTAGTCCCAACATTCATTAGCCCAAATGGCATTTTAGCATACATGAAGGTGCCCCAGGGGGTGGTAAAGGCAGTATTCTCTTGGTCATCTAGGTGCACAGCAACTTGGTTGTATCCAGAGAAGCCATCAAGGAAGGACATGACCCTGGTCCCCGAGACTTTCTGCAGCAGATGTTCCATCTTGGGCATTGGATAGTTGTCTTTTTTGGAACACTTGTTCAAGTTTCTAAAATCCACACACAACCTGATTTCTCCATTTTTCTTTCTTACCACTACTAGATTTGCAATCCACTTGGAATAATTGAGAGGGATTATGATCTTGGCTTTGAGGAGATTGTGGATCTCTTTCTCAATCACTGGTAATAGAAGAGGGCTGATGGGTCTCGGCTTCTATTTGAAAGGAATGGTGTCCTTCTCCAAAGGAATTATGTGTTGGATGATATTAGTGTCATAAGTTTTTAGGTCACTATACTCCAAGGAGAAAACTTCAGCAAACTCTTTTATCAAGATGAAAAGTTTAGACTTCTAATCAGCATTCAACCCATTGGAAATATTTATCAATTTAGGATGGCTTTGGCTGCCTATATTGTGCTCTTGGATAGCAGGGTCTAGCTCCTTTTTGGTAGACTTGAGAGGGATGTCATTGTGATCAAACAGTGCTTCCAGTGGTACTAGACCTCGGGGTATGTAGTTGCTGGGAAATTAGACAATATTGTGCTTAGTCACTTTATCTTTTAGCTTGAGTTGCTTGGATTCCTCCATGTTAAGGTTTTCCTGGTCTATGTGTATGTCAGAGAATTCATCCACTAACTGAAGGAATTTACTAAGGTCCTCATCATTCTCAAACACCCTCCAAAATTTTACATTGTCTGGCAGAGAGGGTCTGTACTTGACCTAAACATCTTAGCTAAGCTTAGGGGGTAAAGGAGGAACAAACATACTTGTAGAGACGGCCAGGGAATCATCCAGGTGATTCAAATCCCTAGGAATATATGACAGTTCAAAAAACATAAAGGAGTCTCTAAGTTTCCATACCTCATCCCTGTAGGCCTTCAATCTGATATTTTTTGTCTGAAAAGTGTTGTTGAACTACTGTATGATGAGGTCTGTATCCCCAAAAATATTCATGCACATGATCCCCATCTCCTTGGTAGCTTTAACTCCTAGAAGCAAGGCTTCATATTCTGCTACGTTGTTCATGGTTTTGAAATCAAGCTTATAAGACAAGTGAATATTTTCCTTAGATGGGGAGATCAAGGCTACACCCACGCCTACTAAGTTTTGAGCACTAGCCCCATCAAAGTACATGGTCCATATCACTGTTGTGACTTATTCGGGCTGCTGACGGGTGGGCTCAGTGAGCTGAACTGATGTCTGCAAATTATCATCTATTTGCAAAATGTAAGACCCAAAATCGATGTCCACCGTGTAGATGGGGTGATTTACTGAGCGGCTCTCCTTGCTTATAATGTATGCTAGCTGATTTTCCCTGTACAACCTCTTAGTCTCCCCTCCAAACATGGGAATGGTGGCATACATGAGATCCATCTGAAGGGTACCACCTAATCTTTTGCTCCATGATCGGGACAGTAAGAGGCCGAATTTTGGAGGAATATCAGCCACTACAATGTCCATCATTACACTTTTCAAAGGTAGCTGAGTTAAATTTACAGCAAGGTATTTGGTGAGGCCCAAGCACTTGACCTTCCTAGATTCAAAGGAGAATAAATCATGGTAGGGCTTGGTAATGCTGAAGTCGATCTCATCCATCACAGCCTTTGGCATGAGGTTATGAGAGGCTCCTGAATCCAGTAGACAGTTATGGAGGATTTTATCATGGATGTTCAAGGATATATAGAATGGTGGGTAGGAGTCCTTTAGGTCTTCAATCACGGGGCCCAGGGTTACAATAGGCTTGTCATCTTGCAGGTTCACAAAGTCAGTGTCAATGTGCACCTTGGGCTGAAGGGAATTTAGAATGGAGGTTTTAAATGCATCATTCTTCATCAACTCAATTAAAGGGAAAGGGATTTTCAATTTTTGAGTTTCAGACTCAAGGTTGAAGGAATAATGCAGCCTATCTGGAAACCTTACCTCATGAGATATAGGTTTGATTTGGAATTGATCAGGTGTGTCTGAAGGTGTTGGTTTATGCAATGCTTTAGATGGAACAATCACTTTCTTTGGTAAAACAAAATCCTTTCTAGCAGGTGCAGCAAGCTGCTTGACAGGAACAATATTCTTCTTGAGGGGAGCAACCAACCTAGGCCTCAGTTGGTAACCTCCCTGACCATCAGCCTGATAGACAGCCTCTTCAGTGATCTACTCATCAATCAGGGCTTCCTCATATTCTCCCTATGTCAGAAAAGAGTAGTCCACCTCATCCTCCATGCAGTGAATATTGTCTTCAGCTTCTCCTTCTTCTTCAATGAATTCTGGCTCTTCTTCTAATACAACATTTTGAAATGGAGCCCTTATCCTCTGTTCTTCCCCTTGATTTCTCTCCCTTCTGAGAATCTGAACAGGGGGATTTTCTCTTTTATAAGGAATAAAATTTGGGTTTCAAGGAGCAAAGTCACTTGGCCCCTTACCCCTCACCGGTAAATGTCCTTGGTCCTTCAATTTAGACATTTCAGCAGTCAGGTTATCTAAAAGTTTGGTCATTTTTTCAATCTTGTTCTCTAATGCAGAAGCCCCACTATAGTCTGCTGGCGGCTTTCTCCTATCTACCTTCCCTTTGACCTTCTGATATGCCAGAATTTTTGACTCTACCTCTAGGGTAGCATCCTGCATTAGTGATGAAGAGGCACACCTCCTTTCTCTGAAAAGCAGGTAGAAGTGAGAGTCGAAGGAATTTGCATAATTTATCATAGCTAAGGTATCGGTGGGCTTAATCTCGGTGGGGATCTTGCTGTACATGTTGTTGAATCTCTTGGTAAATTTTGAGACAGACTCCCCATTTTCTCTTTTCAGGTTGTTGAATTCTGTGATATAGTAGAGGTGGTCTCTCCTCTCTCCCCATTGCTTTACGAAAACGTCACCTAGGGCCTCTATGCCTGCTACTGACCTAGTAGGTAGTTCCTTAAACCACTTCCTAGCATGGCCATCTAGGCTTTGCACAAAAACCCTAGTCCATACATCTTCTTGTTCTATGTTAATATTTTCAACATAGCTGTAAAAATCCTCTAGACGTTCTTCAACAGTGAAATCCCCATCCCCTGTAAACTTAGGCTTATACTTGAGGTAATCCCCAGTAGGCATGGCTGCAAGAGGTTTTGGCAAAATTAGGGGTGCATACCTAGCTACTAGGATCCTTTCCATCTTGGTCAATTGAGGGATAGCCATATTAGAAATGGGTATGGATAGGGATGTGGAAGGTAGCACTGATGAAAATATTTGTTGAGAAGGCGGTGGTATACTTATCCCAGTGGAGTCACCAGGGATTGGATCTTCACAAGTAGCAGTGCTTCAAGATGCCCAAGCCCTAGATTTTTCTAATGTATATAAAAATTTCTGGGAATTAAGAGTTTCAGCAGAAGAAATAACAGCAGAAAGATTTCTTGAAATACCTGATGTACCTTTTAGTGCAGCACTGCTAGTCTATCTTAGTAAAGCCCTAGGTTTCCTAAATATTTCTTCTGGATCTGAAACGGGTGTTGTTGGTGGCCCCTTTGGGTTTTCTCTGGTACTTTGTCTTCTTGAAGCCACCTTATATCAATGGAGTCACCAGATAAATTATTAAAACCATAATAATTTCCAAGCCTTGTCTATCATCAAAGCATGGATCTATGTCGTCTCCCACAGAAGCTGAGCTTCAATCTCCTCTCCCCAGCAATGGCACCACTTTGTTATCACTCCAAGAAACTCCTCTAGGTTGTAGCTTGAGGATGCCTGGTAACTTAAAAAAAAATTAGGGTTTTCTAAAATAGATGCATATAAATGGCTAAATCCTAACAAGGATGGTACTTATAAATCAAATCACATTAAATCACCAATAGGATGACAACTATTAGCTATTAATCAACTTGAAAATCACCTAAATGCACATTTGGGCATAAGCACAACAAAGATAAAGATGATAGCTGAACAAATCATAACAAAAGAGCTTATATTTAGAATAAACAAGATGAGACGCTTGACAATAGAATAGGCTTGCAAATCCCCAAAGTTGAACCTTTATTATAAAATCAATCAAGGGCTTTATAGCCTTCTACAAAAATGACAGATCCTGAAAATCCGATCTGTTTACACAAAAAATACTCAGAAATGATAGTTTTTCTGATTAGGGCTTCAAACCCTTGCTAACTATTTGTCTATCTATTGTGAAGATCTAGTTCACTGAGCGAAATTTTAATAACTGAAGTGGTTGCTGATAATCACCACTGCTGGTTCAGTGTAAAATTGCCACCAACAGCCAGTGTTTTGACGGTTTACTGAAGTGACCTTTCTTACTTAAATCACTAGATTTTTCTACCTTGTCATCGTGGTCATTGATCGGACGCTCTAACCTCTAGCCCATCGGCACCTTAGACCGGAATGCTACTGTTTTGGAGGTGAAACAAACAAATTTTATCGCTACCAAAAGTATTTTGACAGAGGAGTCAAAGCTTTAGTTCTCTGTGCTGCCATTACTGCGGAGGAGCTTAGTTTTAAATTCGTCGATCTGTAGTTCTTAGTTCCCCCGATCACTAATGATTTCTTATTGTCATGCTATTAGAATCACTATTGATTGATCAGAGGCCTTGTTTGTTTGTCTTCCACCATTTTGGCTCCTTAGTAGACTAACTCGTCGATCCATATCCCTTAGTTCTTTCAATCGCCAATGAGTTTCTATTGTTTAATCAGAATCCTTAGTCAGTTTTCCTCCCGTCATTGTGGCTCCCTAGTGGACTATTATGTCGACGATTAGCATTTTCAAGTTCCGAACCATAGTCCTTAGTTCCTCCGATTGCCGATGATTTTCTGTTGTGGCTGAACCCATAGTCAGATTGTTTCCCACTGTTGCGGCTCCTTAGTGAACTATCTTGCCGACGGTTTATGTTTTCAAGCTCCAACACGTAGTCTTTTGTTCTCCCAGTCGTCGATGATTTTCCGTAGTGGTGGTGCCACAGTGAACTAAAACTCTGAAAAGTTGGTGTAATAGAGGACTACACCTCCAATCACTATTTAAAAACTGTTCCGATGGCAGTAAAAGTTTTTAGAAATATGCCTAACCTCTGAAGGGGTTTTCCACCTGTTATTTATCTTCCATCTTTCAGTGGCTAATGAGATGTTCTAATCCTCACCCAAGCCACTAAAAGATACAACTTGTGAAATTTTCATCAAAAACAGAGGCTTTCAAACTGTTAGTGACATTCATATCCCTCATTGCATGAATTAAAATCTTCATATGAAAATAAATTATTTTGGGAGGTAACATCTGGCTCCTACTTGGGGATGGGAACCTCCCAATGAGGTCCCAAGAACCCAAGAACCCAAAACCAAAATTCCTTTCCCTAAAAGCAGCTAAGTAACTTAACACTATCCTTTATTGTTCCATTGGGCATGGAGTCTTATTCTGAAAGCAAAATAACCTACTATCTACTAATTTACAATCATAAGGCTTCAGAGCCTCAAATAAAATAGAGCTTCAATAACCGCCCATTTATTGGGCCATCAAATACCTCTTCACCTTCCAGATTCTACAATTTGAAGGTGTTATTCTTATGTACCTGGGCTATCACAAAAGGGCCAATCCATAAAGAGTTGAATTTTCCATGTTTCCCCTTGTCTTGTCTGACAGCATCCCACTTGAGGACCCAATCTCTGACCTAGAAGTTATCTTCCTTTTCTCTTTTGCTAAACATGCCCTTTATATTTTGTTGATGAGCTTTTAATTTTCCTACAACCTACTCCCTTATCTGTTGTAACTCCACCAAATCCATCATCATTCTAATCATATCATTTGGTTCATCCTCCTCTTCCTGAAATAACTTTGCCACTGGAAGGATGAGTTGGATAGGAAAGATGGCCTCGGTGCCATAAACTAGTTTGAATGGAGAAGTCCCTATGGATATTTTGTCAGTCACCCTATCAGCCCATAAAGCAAACTTAAGCTTTGAATCCCAACTTTTCTAATTTGTCTCTAGCAACTTCCTAATGATTCTGACTAAGCTTTTGTTGGATGACTCAGCCAGGCCATTGCCTTGTGGGTAATAGGATGTGGAGTGCACCAGTTGAATACCCATTGATTCACACATTTTAACTAATTCCCCAGCCTTGAAAGCTGGTGCATTATCAGTTACTAACCTTACAGGGAAACCAAACCTGCTGAAGATGTTCTCATATAAGAATCTCATGATGACTTGATGAGTGGAATTTCTAGTGGGTACTGCTTCTATCCATTTGGTAAAGTAGTCAGTGGCTACTAAGATCCATTTATGCTGTCCACTGGCAGATGGATTTATTTCACGTATGAAATCCAGACCCCATTGCTGGAAAGGCCCATTCATTGTAACCGGCCTAAGGGGCAAGGATTTGAGTTGCTGCTTCCCTATAAATCTTTTACATTGGTCATAGGCCCTTACAGAAGTGCACACATCAGCAAAGAGGACTAGCCAATAGTATCCTTCTTTTAAGATCTTGTGGGTCGTGGTTTTCCAGTAGTGGTGGCCTCCACATGTACTGGAATGAAAGTGACGCATGACCTGCTATGCTTCCTCTTTATCTAGACACCTTAACAAAATCCCAGACCGATCCCTCTAGTACAGCAGTTTGTCAATTATGCAAAACTTAATAGATTTCAGCTTAAGATCTCGTGCTTGGTTAGGAGTGAGATCAGGAGAAAATTCTAATTTAAGCAAAAAATAAATGATACCTGAGTACCACTCACATGAAGATATGTTCTCAGCTACTAGTGGACTATTATTCTGATCTTCATTTACTTATGTTTCAGCTGCTACCATAGAATACACCTTTGCTGATCTCACACATGTGAAATTTACTCCCATCAGTTCACAGTTTTCTTTGGCCATGAGTTTGGCCAAACCTAATCCTTTTACCAACTTGGTGGGTTTCACCTCTACATCAAACTCAATGAGTTTGGAAATCCACTTAGCTCTCTTCCATCAATGTCAGGCTAAGTCAAAACATCCTTCACAACAGCTAAAGGGACATACGCAATGACCTTTGCATGGAGAATATAGATTCTGAAATTCTTCAAAGATTTTATGAGAGCATAAGCCTGCTTCTCAATTGGGGCATACTTTAGCTCAGCATCTCTCAGGGTTATGCTGAAGAAAGCAATTGGATGATCAATACCTTCATCATTCTTTTGTAATAGTACAGCTGCCACTGTGTCATAAGATGCAAAAGAGAAAATGTAAAAACCCTTGGTGTAGTCGGGACTAATCAGGGTTGGGGCCACCATGATGGATTTTTTAATGTCTTCAAAAGAATTTCTTGCATGGTCGGTCCACTTGATTTCTGCATCCTTTTTTAGCATGACTGTGATATGCTTTACCAACTCAAAGAAATTTGGAATGAACCTTCTGACAAAATTTATCTTGCCTAAAAAGGACTAAATGTATCTTTTTGACCTTGGTATTGATAGCTGCTAAATTGCCTCCACTCTTACTGGATCGATATTTACACCTTCAGCTGAGACTATGTGGCCTAGGAGCTTTCCTTCATTAAGTGAAAACTGGGATTTCTTGGGGTTCAATGATATTCCATGCCTTCTGCACTTCAGAAATACCTTCCTTAAATGCTGCAAGTGGTTGTGATGGCTATGAGAGTAACCTGTTAAGTCATCCAAATATATTAGCACAAATTTATCTTTTAGCCCTCCAAAATCCAGGTCCATAGATCTCTAAACAGTATCCCGCAGCATTCATTAGCCCAAATGGCATTTTAGCATACATGAAGGTGCCCCGAGGGGTGGTAAAGGCAATCTTCTCTTGGTCATCTGGGTGCACAGCAACTTGGTTGTATCCAGAGAATCCATCAAGGAAGGACATGACCTTGGCCCCCGAGACTTTCTACAGTAGATGTTCCATATTGGGCAGGGATAGTTGTCCTTTTTGGAACACTTGTTCAGGTTTCTAAAATCCACACACAACCTGATTTCTCCATTTTTCTTTCTTACCACTACTATATTTGTAATCCACTTGGAATACCTGAGGGGAATTATGATCTTGGCTTTGAGGAGCTGGTGGATCTCTTTCTCAATCACTAGAAATAGAAGAGGGCTGATGGGTCTCAGCTTCTGTTTGAAAGGAATGGTGTCCTTCTCCAAAGGAATTCTGTGCTGGATGATATTGGTGTCATAAGTGTTTAGGTCACTATACTCCCAGGCAAAAACATCAGCAAACTCTTTTATCAAGCTGCAAAATTTAGACCTCTAATCAGCATTCAAACTAGTGGAAATATTTATTAGTTTAGGATGGCTTTGGCTGCCTATGTTGTGCTCTTGGATAGCAGGGTCTAGCTCCTTTTTGGCAGGCTTGAGAGGGATGTCATTGTGATCAAACAGTTCTTCCAGTGGTACTAGACCTCGGGGTATGTTGTTGCAAGGCAATTGGACCTATATTGTGCTCAATCACTTCTTCTTTTAGCTTGAGCTACTTGGATTCCTCCATGTTAAGGTTTTTCTGGTCTATGTGTATGTCAAAGAATTCATCCACTAACTGAAGGAATTTACTAAGCTCCTCACCATTCTCAAAAACCCTCCAAAATTTTACATTTTCTGGCAGAGAGGGTCTGTACTTGACCTGATCATCATAGCTGAGCTTAGGGGGTAAAGGAGGAACAAACAGACTTGCAGAGACGGCCAAGGAATCAACCAGGTGATTCAAATCCCTAGGAATATATGACAGTTCAAAAAACATAAAGGAGTCTCTAAGTTTCCATACCTCGTCCCTATAGGCCTTCAATCTGATATTTTTCATCTGAAAAGTGTTGTTGACCTGCTGTATGATGAGGTCTGCGTCCCCAAAAATCTTAACGCACATGATCCCTATCTCCTTGGCAGCTTTAACTCCTAGTAGCAAGGCTTCATATTCTGCTACATTGTTCATGGTTTTGAAATCAAGCTTATAAGACATGTGAATATTTTCCTTAGATAGGGAAATCAAGACTACACCCACGCCTGCTGAGTTTTGAGTGCTAGCCCCATCAAAGTACATGGTCCAGATCGTTGTTGTGACTTGTTTGGGCTACTAACGGGTGGGCTCAATGAGCTGAACTAATGTATGTTGATTATCATCTATTTGCAAAATGCAAGACCCAAAATCGGTGTCCACCGCGTAGATGGGGTGATTTACTGAGCGGCTCTCCTTGCTTATAATGTATGATAGCTGATTTTCCCTGTACAGCCTCTTAGTCTCTCCTCCAAACATGGGAATGGTGGCATACATGAGATCCATCTAAAGGGTACCACCTAATATTTTTCTCCATGACCGGGACAGCAAGAGGACGAATTTTGGAGGAATATCAGCCACTACAATGTCCATCATTACACTTTTCGAAGGTAGCTGACTTAAATTTACAGCAAGGTCTTTGATGAGGCCCAAGCACTTGACCTTCTTGGATTCAAAGAAGAATAAATTCTGGTAGGGCTTGGTAATGCTGAGGCCGATCTCATCCATCACAGCCTTTGGCATTAGGTTATGAGAGGCTCCTGAATCCAGTAGACAGTTATGGAGGATTTTATCATGGATGTTCAAGGATATATAGAATGGTGGGAAAGATTCCTTTAGGTCTTCGATCATAGGGCCCAGTGTTACAATAGGCTTGTCATCTTGCAGGTTCACAAAGTCAGTGTCAATGTGCACCTTGGGCTAAAGGGAATTCAGAATGGAGGTTTTTAATGTATCATTCTTCATCAACTCAATTAAAGGGAAAGGGATTTTCAATTTTTGAATTTCAGACTCAAGGTTGAAGGAATAATGCAGCCTATCTGGAAACCTTACCTCATGAGCTGTAGGTTTGAGTTGGACTTGATCAGGTGTGGCTGAAGGTGCTAGTTTATGCAATGCTTTGTATGGAACAACCACTTTCTTTGGTAAAACAACAGCCTTTTTAGCAGGTGTAGCAGGCTTCTTAATAGGTACAACATTCCTCTTGAGGGGAGCAACCAACCTAGACCTCAGTTGGTAACCTCTGTGACCATCAGCCTGATAGACAGCCTCTTCAGTGATTTGCTCATCAATCAGGGCTTCCTCATATTCTTCCTGTGTCAGAAAAGAATAGTCCACCTCATCCTCCATGCAGTGAATATTGTCTTCATCTTCTCCTTCTTCTTCAATGAATTTTGGCTCTTCTTCTAATACAGCATTTTGAAATGGAGCCCTTATCCTCTGGTCTTTCCCTTGATTTCTCTCCCTTCTGAGAATCTAAACAGGGGGGTTTCCTCTTCTATAAGGAACAAAATTTGGGTTTCGAGGAGCAAAGTCACTTGGCCCCTTACCCCTCACCGGCAGATGTCCTTGGTCCTTCAATTTAGACATTTCAGAAGTCAGGTTATTTAAAAGTTTGGTCATTTTTTCAATCTTGTTCTCTAATGCAGAAGCCCCACTATAGTCTGTTGGCTGCTTTCTCTTGTCTACCTTCCCTTTGACCTTTTGAGATGCCAGAATATTTGGCTCCACCTCTAGAGCAACATCCTGCATGAGTGATAAGGAGGCAGACTTGCTTTCTTTGAGAAGTAGGTAGAAGTCAAATTCAAAGGCATTTGCATAAGTTATCATAGTTGAGGTACCGGTGGGCTTAATCTCGGTGGGGATCTTGCTATACCTGTTGTTGAATCTCTTGGTAAAGTGTGAGACAGACTCCCCATTTTCTCTTTTCAGGTTGTTGAATTCTATGATATAGTAGAGGTGGTCTCTCCTCTCTCCCCAATGATTTAGGAAAACATCATCTAGGGCCTCTATGCCTACTACTGACCCAGCAGGCAGTTCCTTAAACCACTTCCTAGCCTCACCATCTAGGCTTTGCACAAAAAACCTGGTCCATACATCTTCTTGTTCTATGTTGATATTTTCAGCATAGCTGTAAAAAGCCTCTAGATGTTCTTCAGCAGTGAAATCCCCTTCCCCTATAAACTTAGGCATATACTTGAGGTAATCCCCGGTAGGCATGGCTGCGAGAGGATTTGGAAAAATTAGGGGCGCATACCTAGCTACCAGGATCCTTTCCATCTTGGTCAATTGAGGGGTAGCCATATTGGAAATGGGTATGGACAGGGATGTGGAAGGCAGCACTGATGAAAATATTTGCTATGAAGGTGGTGGTATACTTATCCAAGTGGAGTCACCAGGGATTGGATCTTCACAAGCAACAGTGCTTGAAGATGCCCAAGCCCTAGATTTTTCTGATGTATCTAAAAATTTCTAGGAATTAAGAGTTTCAGTAGAAGAAATAACAATAGAAATATTTCTTGAAATACCTGATGTAGCTTTTAGTGTAGTATTGCTGGTCTGTCTTAGTAAAGCCCTAGCTTTCCTCAAGATTTCTTTTGGATCTGAAATGGGTGTTGCTGGTGGCCCCTTTGGGTTAGAATAAACAAGATGAGACGCTTGATAATAGAATAGGCTTGCAAATCCCCAAAGTCAAACCTTTATTATAAAATCAATCATGGGCTTTATAGCCTTCTACAAAAATGACAGATCCTGAAAATCCGATCTGTTTACACAAAAAATACTCAGAAGTGATAGTTTTTCTGATTAGGGCTTCAAACCCTTGCTAACTATTTGTCTATCTATTATGAAGATCTAGTTCACTGAGCAAAATTTTAATAACTGAAGTGGTTGCTGATAATCACCACTGCTGGTTCAGTGTAAAATTGTTTCCAACAGCCAATGTTTCGGCGGTTTACTGAAGTGGCCTTTCTTGCTTAAATCGCTGGATTTTTCTACCTTGTCGCCGTGGTCGCCGATCGGACACTCTAACCTCTATCCCGTCGGCACCTTAGACCGGAATGCTGCCGCTGTTTCGGAGATGAAACAAACAAATTTTATCGTTGCCGAAAGTCTTTTGACAAAGGAGTCGGAGCTTTAGTTCTCTGTGCCGCCGTTACTGCGGAGGAGCTTACTTTTAAATTCGTCAATCTATAGTTCTTAGTTCCCCTGATCATCGATGATTTCCTATTGCCACGCTATCAGAATGACTATTGATTGATCGGAGGCCTTGTCTGTTTTTCTTCCGCCATTTCGGCTCCTTAGTGGACTAACTCGCCGATCCGTAGCCCTTAGTTCTTTCGATTGCCGATGAGTTTATATTGTTTGATCGGAAGCCTTAGTGAGTTTGCCTCCCACCTTTGCAGCTCCCTAGTGGACTATTGTGCCAACGATTAGTGTTTTCAAGTTTCGACGCGTAGTCCTTAGTTCCTCCGATTGCCGATGATTTTCTGTTGTTGCTGAACCCGTAGTCAATTTGTTTCCTGCCGTTGCGGCTCCCTAGTGAACTATCTTGCTGACGGTTTATGTTTTAAAGCTCCGATGCGTAGTATTTTGTTCTCCCGATCACAGATGATTTTCCGCAGTGGCGGCGCCGCAGTGAACTAAAACTACGAAACATCGGTGTAATGGAGGACTACACCTCCGATCACTGTTTAAAAAATGTTCCGATGGCAGTAAAAAGTTTTAGCAATACGCCTAACCGTCGAAGGGGTTTTCCACCTGTTATTTATCTTCCATCTTTCGGTGGCTAATGAGATGTTCTAATCCTTGCCCAAGCCACCGAAAGCTACAACTTGTGAAATTTTCATCAAAAGCAGAGGCTTTCAAACTGTTAGTGACATTCATATCCCTCGTTACGTGAATTAAATTCTTCATACGAAAATAAATTATTTTGGGAGATAACATTTCCCTTGGAGATGTGAAGATCCATGCCATGGTATTCGAGACCATACCTGGTACAAGAGAACTACATTCAGTTCGTAGTAAAGACATGGGAGACATATTTTCCATTGAAACGAGGAAGTATGTGTGTTTCTGTGAGTTTTGCACTGACGACAATGGACTAAGGGTTGATCATTGCATGAACGATGCATATGTCAAACAATGGAAATATGTCCGTCTTAATCCAAAGGGGCCACATCCAATTCCGACATAGCAAGAGATGCACATTCACGAGGTAGTTGTTTCACTAGATCATGATCGGGTTTCTGATTTGGTTAAGCAAGGTACATGATTTGATTAATGGATTCATTATGTCATTCACACATTCAAGTTTTAAATAGTTGATTGAATGTTTAAACTTCTATTCTTGTACACATGCATATATATTTATGATTTGTTTAATATTTGAAAATATTGATGCAGGTGATGTATTTGTTGTAATTGCACCATCGGGAAATGACAAGCATGTGGCATATTTTTTTATGTGGTGTACAAAAATCAAAAGCAGGTTGGTGCGGCCCTATGTCGATGGAGAGTTCACATACCGGGTTGGTGGCCTAGTTGTGATGGGACATTTTTTGAAAAAGTGATAAGACAAGGTGATTATATTATTTACATAGATTTCATGCCTGAATATATATCTTGTCAAAACAATCATTTGGTGGTGGCAGCTCGAATACATCTCATTGAAATCAAGGTGAAGAGGGGTGAACCAAAGAGATGGAAGATGTCAATAGTTGACCACGATAGTATTATGGAGACGTGCATTCCTATAACCCATTGACCGGATGAATGAAAGTTATATGCCACTTTTGATGTTGACATAGTTGACATGCTCTTGAAATGTAGCAAATCAAAATTTATTCTGAAATATATCAAAATTTATGTTGACATAGTTGACAGGCTTTTGTAAACTTATATAAATGAGTATGTGCATTCACCTACACCCAGGAATACCAACAATGTCCTAAGACCATGTTAAGGAAGCTCAATTTTTCTATGTAACTTTTTTTTGGTGTATTTGTGCAAATATATGTATATCACACTCTATCTATGCAAAGTTCTAAATTACATGTTACATTGTAGACAAGTTGCAAATTGTAAACTTGTAAATTTTTCCAATGTATTTTAGACTAGACTAGACTAGACTAGAGATTGTAGACTAGCTTGCTTCTCCTAACATTATCATTATACATTGCATATTTTTAGTAGTGATATGCAATACAAGGAACAACAAATACATTTATTGTGTTCTCATTAAATCCACCAATTGCAATAGATATTATTTTTTTTTCATTTTTACTCTATCTTGGTCTCTGCCCCTTTTTACTCTTTGTAATATTCATTTTTTGTAAATTGTAAACTTGTAGACTAGAAAATTGTAACTTGTAAACTTTGAAAAATTGTGAATTTTAAACTTGTAAATTATTGTAGATGGGTAAATTTTGTAAACTTGTCAATTAAATTAGATTGAATTGTCGATTTTAATTGTAATTGCAATTGTAATTGAAAATTGCAAAACGTGATTGTAGTTTAGTTAGATTGTGATTTTTGTAAACTTGTAAATTCTTTTCCAAATTAAAATAATTTTTATTTTTCTGTAAATGAAATCTAATTTTGAATTGTAGTTGTAATTTAAATTTGCAAATTGTGAGTGTAAATTGCAACCAGTATATTACATTGTATAGTTGTTAATTTTGTAACATTTTAATTGTAAGTTTCGTTTGATTGACAATTTTGCAAACTGGTAAACTTTTTAACAAATGAAATCAAATTTAAAATTGTAGTTGCAACTATTTTTGTAAATGAAATCAAATTTTACATTGTAATTGTAAATTGTAGTTGTAATTTGCACCTAGTAGATCTTACATTGTAAAGTTGTAAATTTTGTAACATTTTAATTGTAAGTTATGTTAAAAATTGTAAGTTGCGTTTGATTGACAATTTTGCAAACATGTAAACTTGTAAACTTTGTAAACATTGTAAATTTTTTAAACTTGTAATTTATTAAATTGCAAAATTGTACAATTTTGCAAGATTGCAAAACATCAATGATTATTAAATATGTTAAAATTGTATCTGAAAACAAATTTTAAACTATAACTACAAATAATTAAAACATTTAACAATCCATCATGTTAAAAAAAAATCCATATATATATTGATAATCATAAAGTACAAAATAATAAAGTCCACAAATAACACAGTCTACAAATCACCCCTACACCATTGATTGAGAGATCGATCATCATGGCCACTACCATCAGCTGCACTATGCCCCTGGCCTTCCTCATGCACATCATGGAGAAAACAGCCTAGGTCTGAGAACTGCATAAGTTAAAACTGTGAACTCTGCAAGTCAGTTACATACCACATATTTAAATTACATGTACAATGTGGAAAAAAAATTAAATATATATGACACACAGATCTATGAACTCACCTCGCTCGAGTTGAGTGTCAGGTTTGGGAGGTTGTCACCTATGTGCCTAGATGAGCCTTCACTAGGACCCGGCTGATGAGCAGCAACCCACTTATCTGTAAACATCACGATGGGTTCAACGCCCTCATCTGCAGATGCATGTGTCTGCGTCTGTTTCCATGACATGAAAATAGTTATATTAATGAATTACAATTTGAACTTGAGAATTACAATTTGAACATGTAAATTATAATCTTCACATAAATGTGCAAACAATTTGAACATAACTAACTAGTACCTCATCGACTGTTGTGTCGTGAGTAGGACTCAAGCGAGGCTGTGTAGAATCATGTGCAATGCCCTTGCCTCTATCATATACAATATGAACAAGATAAATGACAAAAGTTAGAACAAACCTAAGTATTACGTGTTCAACAATTGACTCATTTAGAAATTCAAATTTAGGTTGAAATTTAACACATACCTCATCGATGTGGACGGATGAAACTGTGTCGGGACCTCGAACAAATGCATCACTACCAAAAAAGACCTCCATGAAGGTCTAACACAAAGCAAAGTATTAGTGTAACATCTCCTCAGTATGCAACGGGAAATAAAAAAGTAACTGTAAGTACTATCCTAGCATCATCAAATTATAGATGAAATTAATATTGCTAGGAGACTAAAAGCGTGTGCGACTAAAAAGTTGATTAGGGACGAATCCACTAGGGGAAATCCTAATGGCTACCAAAGCTTTGGGGATCTAGTAAAGTTTAAAATGGTGTCATCATGATGACAATGAGGTATAAAAAGGAAACTAATGACCATAAGTAAATGTATTTTTACATGCTCATCGAATTATGGATGAAAACGACATTTAGTAAACGCAAATTAATTTTATGTACATATAAAGTATCGATATCGAAAAGATGTTATCATATTAACAAAACCATGGCTTAATTTAAAGAGATATGAAGTGGTTCTAAGGTACTATGGTGGACCTAAATGGCTATGCTGATCAAAGCCTTCAGCTTGTTCTTATGAAAAATAACAACACACATGGCTAGGAGAGCGAAGCGCTATACCCCTGTAATATTACTCTTATGTTTAAAAGCTATTAAGCTAAGACTAATTTCATTTTTATTTACTTACTTTTTTAAGACATGTCTAGTGCTCTTACATATATATTTATATATAAGAACGTAAATATATAGGAGATAATGACATGCATGGATAAATATATATATGTATGTATATGTATATATTAAAAAAGGGGAGAAATGTAATTTTTAAATTGTTATTTTATAAATGAACAAGTATATATATAGAGAGAGAGAGAGATTTTTCTAATAGAAAATAAAGTTAATGTTATCATTTTTAAGATCTAAACCAAGTATTTAATGGAGGCGAATCGGAAGGGCCTCTTGGAAAGAAATCGTGGAATGGGGAAACATTTAATAAGTGTTGAGTTGGTGTCATGATCTCTCCTCGAGAGGATCAAGGAAATGGTTCCCTTGTTGGAAAAGAAAGATGCCATATGTCCCTTGATGGAAAGTAAACACAAGGCTGCACATGGAAGCTCATTTGTGCCACTTGGCCACTTCAAGAGGGTTTCTTGTTATTTAGTGTGGAGGTTGTGGAGTGGGAAGGGGGAGAAACGCCTGGTGGAGGAGGAGCTCAACGGAGTTGGGGATTTATGGGTGAGAATCCAATACATCAAGTGGGCATCCATTCATCTGCGTTTTCAACCAGGTATTAAAATTTCGATCTAGTTTACACCTTTGTAAGAGTGCAGCAAATGTTTCCACATGCATCCATTAATGTATCATCAAATATCTACCTGTGTTTTGAATTGGAAATAGATCTGTAATGTGTGGGTTGTTCCATATGATTTAAACTTTGCATTCTTATGTTTTCCAATGCCTACATTGGGAACCTTTTCCATTGTTTTAGTTAAGGATTGATACTCCATTTGCTAGCATTGTTATTTGTTTGAGATATGGAATATTTTTCCAGTGTTTTAGTTAGAAATGGGATTGATACACCTCTACCTGCAATTTTGTATAAGATCCGGATATTTAGTCCTCCACTGCCAACGTTGCTATTTTATTGAGATCTAGAACTTCATAGCCTGCATTTTGGGTTTTGTAAGATCTGGAATTTGAAATTGGATTTCTCCATTACCAGTGATTTTGTTTTGCATTTTAGTTAGAACTGGATTGACACTCCATTCCACCTTCCTGCGTTTTTATCATAACCTCATGCGGCTCATGGGATAAGTTATGATGACTGAATAGTTGACCAACTCCGTTTTTCTATCAGATCTGTAAGTATGGTTTCTGTTAAGGTCGTTCAATATCTACATATCGAGCGCTCGCAAGAAAATTCTCATGTTAGCTGAAATTAAGATGAGTTGTGAATTTAAATAAATGGTGCAATGTTGTGGTTTATATCCTTCATACGAACAAATCCATATATTCTAGCAAATATATTAATCATGTGTAAAACTTATCATGAAAGGCTCGTTTGAAATAATGGTTTTGAAGTTTAAGTCGAAATCAATCAGTGGATATTAGGGAATTTTGCATCTCATTATATGCATTATAAGGTAGATATCGAGCATTGTATTTGGGAATTCATTTAAATGTGATTGATAAATAGGATCCCTGCTCATCATGAACATTTGTATTTTTGGGTTCATATCTAATGCAACCGGTAGGAAATGGCTGGCAGTTCACAAACTTGCATGTTATGTCTCCAAATTTCCATTTTCATGATTATTCTTGTTGTCTGCACTTAAACTGGTTAAACATGTATAGGGATTAGGATAATCAAAGCATGAGGAAATAGATCAAAAACCAATAGAAATTCAATGGGTAAATATGAAAGAAGTCCTTTTTGAAACTCCTCCTTTCTCTTAAAGTTGTGTATTTTTTGCTAGTGATATTTTTTTTAAACTAATGCAAAGAATTATTGGTGGAGAAAGCCTATTACTTAAAATATCGGATGCTATGTAGGGAACAATGTATATTACACGGGTTACATTGATGCAAGGAAAAGGCAAGTTATTGGCTAACTCCAAAACTCTATATTTTGGAAGGAAGGTATTAAAATGGACTTTAGGGGTTAGATATATATTTTAATTTGATATATTACGGATGTTCCATTTCATAATTTAAGTAAAAATATTATGATGCTTCCGATAGAATGGAAGTAAGTTGATTAATAGAATTGAAAGAAAACAAAATGGACTTTGCGGGTTAGATGGGAAGGTTATCAAGGCAAGTTTTTGAAAATCAAATATAATGGTGAACCTTATGTATAGAATTACTTCTCTTTTTAGGTTTATTGTAAGTATTTTTATTTTGGAAGTTTTGATTAGATTTCATCCATTTAAACAATATATAGAGGACATGTCCCTTTGTGTTTAGGAATGAAATATGATGTTTAATAGTTTTTAAAGATTATTATGATGACTAAGGATTTTAAGTCTCACAATTATAGTCTAAGTATCCTTTTATTTCAATACTACATGAACTTGAAACTTGGAGAGCTTCTGCGTATAACCTTGAACCTTAGTGGATTCGTTGCCCAGCTCAGGGGTGGCTTTAGACGGGAAAAATAGACGTCAAATGAATCCTATGGTTTAGAGGAAAGCTGTAGACACGCTTTCAATTGCCCAATCTTAAAGAAGTATCTATAATAGTTAGCTTGTTTATGCATTTAATTTTGTTAATGAAATTTATACTCTTGAATGTGGTGGGATGATATATAGTACTAACATATATGATGAGTTACATGACTTCAAGGTTTGGTTGTAGAGGCTGTGAAAGGCATCAAGATGAATTCTCGGAAGGCACTACAGAGTAAAAAGCAATGTGAATGTGTATACTTTTTAGCTAGCTGCTTTTACCATATGGAGTATATCTAACTTTGTTGTTGTTTCACTCAGGCGACTCATGTGTCATCTTTGATGGTTGCGCCCAAGAGTACAAGTACAAGTATGGTACCTTTTTATGAGGGATGTCAAAGAAGATTAAGAGAAAGGGTTAATGTGCAGATGATATGCCATTTGAGGGATAGTCTAGAGACTTGTATAATGGTTGTACCTCACTATAAGTTGTTTATGTAAATCAGCATTAAAGTGATTTTATTTGGTAGACCCTTAATATAAAAAGAATGGTATGGTTCAATAGAAAGTAGTTTTCATTTATTCAGCATGTTCAAATGTATATGATTAAATGTATAGTTTTCTGGAATAGATGAAAATGATAGTAATGTTTACGATTATGTGTTTATACCCTCTCAAGATATTAACATAGTTTACTTATTTGGATATAGTAAAAAGAGAAAACTTTACCCCATTTTCTAATCATTTTACATTGAGGAATTTTGGGTACATTACAAATTGTATCAGAGCCTCAGGTTCAAACGCTACGGCCAAATGGACCCACGTATACACAAGTAAGTTGTGTACTATCTGAATTATTGTTTATAAAAAATGGTTTGCATAAGAGTTTATCTTGCATCATGTAAGCTAAAGAAAGTTAAATTCTAAAGGAGACATTAAAATTCTTCACATATGTGATGACTAGAGTATACATGGTTGCTCCAAATTAAAATGCATCAATAACAAGGGAAGTAGTATAAACTGTAACTTAAATTAGTTACAGGAGAACTTAAGGTTAATAGCTAATTAAGTTGGTCCTTAAACCTCCCTATTAAGTAAATCTGTAGTAACAAGATCAAAGAATCTGGTTTTTAAGTTTCTTTTGAAGGATTCTGTTTGTCACCAGATACATGTATGAATTTAATAGGGCATGAATTAAATATTGAAGAGATTGAAGCGGTCCATTTTTTCTACCTCTTCATCATTGACAATATGGTTGCTAGTAAAAGCTCTGTGAAAATATTTTGGAACCCTCTGACCATAGATCTTGGGTGGTATTTACTTATCCCCAAATATTTAGTTAAAAACAATATCTTAGTCTAAAACCAGGTTATGATCTTAGTCTACGGAGCTCTTGATTTTTGTTTCATTTATGATAGTTTTTAATACGTTATCTTATTAACCACAATAAGCTATATACTCCAGTTTGCAGTCAGTATCAAATTTAAATGCAAGAACTCATTGTAAAGAATAACTAAGTTTATCTTTGGCTGGAATTATGCATTGTCATAAACATTAAAAATCACTAAATGAATGACTTAATGAAGTACTCCTTCGCAAAAGATAGAAGGTGTAAACCAAAAGAAATTGAAGTATTATTGAAATGATTGTATATGTTTTATAAAATGCTATAAGTATCGAATTATGAAAATCCAATAAATGATTGATGGTTAAAATATCTCTTCCTAGACTCAAGGAGGAGGCTGGGTGGAAAAGAAATTCCTGGACTCAAGCATGAAAGTTTGAGGGGAAAATAATCTCTTCTCTGAGGGAACACCAAGAAGCAAAATTGATGATCTAGCTATACTTTGCTAAAGTAATGTTTCATGGACTCAAGCAGGAGGCTGGGTGGAAAATAAATTATTGGACTCAAGCGAGGAGGCTTGAGGGGAATTATGAAAGAATCTATGATATCAATGGCAAGACCAAGGCACAAAGTTAACATCTGGAAAACTGGACGATGTTTGATGTTTTTGAGGGGAAAACTTTTGACTAGCCGCATCAAAAGGGAGAGTAACCTCAACGTTTTAGCATTTAAGTCCAATTGGTGTTAGCAACTCGAGAGAGAGTTCAATGTTCAGCAGAGAGATGTTAAAGATGAAATATTCAAGAGAGAGACTTTGATTGATCAACAAAAGTGTTGTTGAAATTTGTTCAAACTTCTTGATGAAATAATAAAAAACATATAAACGATTTGCCTAGTAACTAGACTGTTGAAAGTCTTAAGGTGGAAATGTTATGAGTACTTAAATAGGAAATATCCCCTCAAGGGAGAGGACGAATGATAAATTTTAAAAGGTTCATGTTTGAAATTATGATGCTAACTTGTGAATGAAAAGATGTCTATCCCAAGTTGAGGACTAGTTGAAGCGTCCAAGTACTGAAAGTAAAAGACATCCTCTAAAAGATAAGAAAATCCAAATTACTTATGAATTCTTTTGAGGTTAATACTATATTAGGCCTTCTTATGAAGATAATAGCACAAACAAAGGCTAGAATATGTTCCGTGAATTACAAATTTTGTTTTGCGTAAAGGAATTGTTGTTAATGTTTTAAGTTGGATTATGATATAATGACATATTTACTGAATAAATTTTGGAAGACCTGGTTTTGTTACACAAAAGTGCAAGTTATAAAGGATAAGATCTTGCGGGAATCACAAAAGATTAAAGATGACCAAAGAAAAGCTGAAGAACATCGTGAGGGATGTGGAAACAAGCAAAAAGAACTTGAAGGGGAATGAACACAAAACCTTGGAAAAATATGTAACACCGAGGACGGTGTTACTTCCAAGGGGTAAAGTATGTAACATCCCCTTAGTTTGCGACGAGAAACAACAAAGTAACCGTAAGTACTATCCTAGCATCATCAAATTATAGATGAAATTAATATTGCTAGGAAACTGAAAGCATGTGCGACTAAAACGTTGATTGGGGACAAATCCACTAGGGGGAAAGGCTAATGGCTACCAAAGCTTTGGGAATCTAGTAAAGTTTAAACGGGTGTCCTCATGATGACAATGAGGTAGAAAAAGGAAACTAATGACCATAAGTAAATGTATTTTTACACGCTCATCGAATTATGGATGAAAATGACATTTAGCAAACACAAATTAAGTTTATGTACATATAAAGTATCGATGTCAAAAAGACGTTATCATATTAACAGAACCATGGCTTAGTTTAAAGAAATATGAAGTGGGTCTAAGGTACTATGGTGGAACTAACTGGCTATGCTGATCAAAACCTTCAGCTTGTTGTTATGAAAAATAACAACACACCTGGCTAGGAGAGTGAAGCGCTATACCCCTATAATATTACACTTATGTTTAAAGTTCTTAAGCTAAAACTAATTTCAATTTTATTTACTTATTTTTTTAAGACAACATGTCTAGTACTCTTATGTGTGTGTGTGTGTAAGAACATAAAGATCTAGGAGATAATGACATGCATGGATAAATGTATGTATGTATGTATGTATGTATGTATTATTATTTTTAAAAAAGGAGAAATGTAATTTATAAATCATTATTTTATAAATGAGCAAGCATATATATATATATATATTTCTAATAGAAAATAAAGTGAATGTTATCATTTTTAAGAGCTAAACCAAAGTATTTAATGGAGGGGAATAAGAAGGGCCTCTCAGGAAGAAATCGTGGCATGGGGAAACATTTAATAAGTATTGAGTTGGCGGGCACGATCTCTCCTCAAGAGGATCAAGGGAATGGTTCCCTTGTTGGAAACGAAATATGGCATCTGTCCCTTGATGGAAAGTAAACACAAGCACATGGAAGCTCATTTGGGTTGCTTGGCCCCTTCAAGAGGGGTTCTTGTTATTTAATGTGGAGGCTGTGGAGTAGGAAGGGGGAGAAACGCTTGGTGGAGGAGGAGCCGAACGGAGTTGGGGATTTATGGGTGAGAATCCAATACATCAAGTGGGCGTCCATTCATCTGTGTTTTCAACCAGGTATTAAACTTTCAATCTGGTTTACACCTTTGTAAGAGTGTTGCAAATGTTTCTACATGCCTTCATTAATGTATCATCAAATCTCTGCATGCGTTTGCAATTGGACATAGATTTGTAATGTGTGGATTGTTCCATATGATTTAAAATCTACATTATTATGTTTTCCAATGCCTGCATTGGTGTATCATTGAACATTTTCTAGCGTTTTAGTTAAGGATTGATACTCCATTTGCTAGCGTTGTTATTTGTTTAAGATCTGGAATCTTTTGCCAACGTTTTACCTGCGATTTTGTATAAGATCTGGATATTTAGTCCTCCACTACCAACATTGTTATTTTATTGAGATATGGAACTCCTTAACCTGCGTTTTGGGTTTTGTAAGATTTGGAATTTGAAATTGGATTTCACCATTACCAGCGATTATGTTTTGTGTTTTAGTTAGAACTGGATTGACACTCCATTCCACCTGCCTGCGTTTTTATCATAACCTAATATGGTTCATGGGATAAGTTATGATGGCTGCATTGTTGACCACCTCCATTTTTTTTATCAGATCTGTAAGTATGGTTTTTGTTAAGGTCGTTCAATATCTACATACCGAGAGCTCGCAAGACAATTCTCATGTTAGCTTAAATTAAGATGAGTTGTGAATTTAAATAAATGGTGCAATGGTGTAGTTTATATCCTTCATACGAACAAAGCCATATATTCTAGTAAATATATTAATCATGTGGAAATCTTATCATGAAAGGCTGGTTTGAAAATCTGGTTTTGAAGTTTAAGTCAAAATCAATCAGTGGGTATTAGGGAATTTTACATCTCATTATATGCATTATAAGGTAGATATCGAGCACTGTAATTGGGAATTCACTAAAATGTTATTGATAACTAGGAGTCCCGCTCACCATGAACATTTGGATTTCTAGGTTCATATCTGTTGCGGCCAGTAGGAAATGGCTGGCAGTTCACAAACTTGGATGTTTTGTCTCCAAATTTCCATTTTCATGACTATTTTTTTTGTATGTGCTTAAACTAGTTAAACATGTATAGGGCTTAGGCTAATCAAAGCATGAGGAAACAGATCAAAAACCAATAGAAATTCAATGGGTAAATATGAAACAAGGCCTTTTTGAAACTCCTCCTTTTTCTTAAAGTTGTGTATGTTTTGCTAGTCATTTTTTTTTTTAACTAGTGCAAAGCATTCTTGGTGGAGAAAACCTATTATTTGTAATATTGGATGCTATGTAGGGCACAATGTATATTACACGGGTACATTGATGCAAGGAAAATGAAAGTTATTGGCTAACTCCAAAAATCATATTTTGGAAGGAATGTATTAGAATGGACTTTAAGGGTCGGATATATCTTTTACTTTGATATATTATGATTCTTCATTTCATAATTTAAGTAAAAATATTATGATGCTTCTGATATAATGGGAGTAAGTTGATTAATAGAATCGAAAGAAAACAAAATGGACTTTTGGGGTTAGATGGAAAGGTTATCAAGGCAAGTTTTTGACAACCTAATATAATGGTGAACCTTATGTATCGAATTACTTCTCTTTTCAGGTTTATTGTAAGCATTTTTATTTTGGAAGTTTTGATTAGATTTCATCCATTTAAACAATATATAGAAGACATGTCCCTTTGTGTTTAGGAATGAAATATGATGTTTAATAGTTTTTAAAGAATGTTATGATGACTAAGGATTTTAAGTCTCATAATTGTAGTCTAAGTATCCTTTAATTTCAATACTACCTGAACTTGAAACTTGGAGAGCTTCTGCGTATAACCTTGAACCTTAGTGGATTCATTGCCCAGCTTGAGGGTGGCTTTAGAAGGGAAAAACAGATGTCAAATGAATCCTATGGTTGGGAGTAAAGTCGTAGACACGCTTTCAGTCACCCAAGCTTAAAGAAGTATCTATATTAGTTAGCTTATTTATGTATTTAATTTTGTTAATGAAATTTATATTCTTGAATGTGGTGGGATGATATATAGTACTAACATTTATGATGAGTTACATGATTTCAAGGTTTGGTTGCAAAGGCTGCAAAAGGCATCAAGATAAATTCTCATAAGACACTACAGAGTAAAAAGAAATGTGTATGTGTATACTTTTTAGCTACCTGCTTTTACCATATGGAGTATATCTAACTTTGTTGTTGTTTCACTCATGAGACTCATGCGTCATCTTTGATGGTTGCACCTAAGAGTACAAGTACAAGTATGGTACCTTGTTATGAGGGATGTCAATGAAGATTAAGAGAAAGGGTTAATGTGTAATCGCTATCCCATTCGAGGGATAGTCTAGCGACTAGTATAATGGTTGTACCTCATTATAAGTTGTTTATGTAAATTAGCATTAAAGTGATTTTATTTGGGAGACCCTTAATATAAAATGAATGGTATGGTTCGATAGAAAGTAGTTTTCATTTATTCAGCATGTTCAAATGTATATGATTAAATGTATAGTTTTCTGGAATAGATGAAAATGATAGTAATGTTTACAATTATGTGTTTATACCCTCTCAAGAGATTAACATAGTTGACTTGTTTGGATATAGTAAAAAGCAAAAAATTTACCCCATTTTCTAAGAACTTTACATTGAGGAATTTCAGGTACGTTGCAATTAGTTAAAAAAATGATTCATTTGAGGATACATTACATTCAAGACAATAAAATGACGACAATTAAGATATACATGTCCCTTCAGTCGAGGCCTGCATCTCTCATGTAGTCGAAAATATGCATCGCGGGATGTGATAGCATACTGCAGCATTGTGTCATGATCAAGAGGGTGCATAATATTATCGTCCACCCACTGTAACTCAGTATATATAGGTACAGTGGGTGCTCTGGTTCTCTCTTCCTACACAAGCATCATGGTACCATGCATTGTCATGTGTGTCACCACTACTAGTGCACTCCGCTCCTCAATCACTAGCTAAGATGACTCAACTACATTGTCTGTCCTAAGCAAGGTCCTGTTAGGGCGACCTACCAAAGTCTCTGCCTCCGATTGAGCTTTGGGGTCTCTCCTAGCCCCAGGACGTGCATGATTGTGTCCCTCACTAGCACCATAGAAGCTCGAGGGTGTGCTGGTGTAATCTGGGTGCATCCCTAGGACAAAATCTGAATATATATGTTTTGCAAACTATAGTGGGACTTGTTCATGGTGGGGAAACATGCCCCATGCTCCAATAAACATGTCATATACATAAGGCATTGCAGCCTCTAGGTTAAACTCCTTGAGTCTAAGCGGTTAACCAACGGGGCAATCAAGAGGGATATCAAATAATGTTCCCTTCACATCATGGCCAATTGTTTCATCTCTCACTGCAGGCCATTTATCAAGACCCATCATTGTGGCCCTTCTTCTCTGACATGTAGTGGCCCAACGAGAACTCAATGGTCTGATAGACCTGTAGATATTTAGTATATTTTATACTTTCTCTAACATCATCCACATCGAACATGATGCGGGAGAGTGGTCTGAAATGGAGTGGACGTTAGACCGCAAATAGTCACGCTGACTAGTAATGTCTTGTAGCATGATGCATGTGAGCTCATCCTCCCATGGTGCTTCCTCGAGAGGGTCGGGGCCTTGTTGTGTAGCCGCGACACCTAAAAAATAGATGAAAACATAAATGTCAATCAAAATACATACGTCAACTGTAGGTGAATTTGAAATCAATATAAATTAAAGGTACTAATAATTGAAAGAAAAATATATATGCATTTAATGTATCTATCTCGTGGGGAGCCTCCCCACCGACACCAGTAGTATCCTCCCCATCGCTCGCATGCACAGAGAAACTGCCAAAGTGGCTGTCGTTCAGCTTCCCAACAAGAGAGTGTGTCTGCGTAGGACACCTAGGTGAACCTATGAAAATAGAGACATGCAAGTTGATGATTAAATATACACATGTGAAACAATTTAATTTTATGTAACTAACAACAAACAGTACATCATGCGTAATTGTATACTTACAAGTCCTCTTCCGATCTTCGGGGAAAGAAATGGCCACAGATCCGCTAGTGCTCTTCCTTCAGCGAACTGAAGAACCCCACTGTGGAGATGCATCTGCATGAAATAAGGTATAATAAATGCAGTCGGCATACAATATAAGATAAATGATAAATATGTCAATAGTAAAGATGTATAAGAGATAATTATAATTTTATTAGCAAAGTAAAATAACAAAGTATAAATAATTTGATACTATTTCAAGGGACCATTAGAATTTAAAGAGATAGAAAAGAGTTATGGAAGATTGTGTGTACCACTGGCATTTAAAGGGAAGAATTTTTTTTGGGGGGGAGGGGAGCGGGGGGGGGCGGTAACTTGAATTTGACAACGGTTTTTAATGAGGTTTGGGGGTCCTCCTCTCATCTGGATCCATTATATTCTTATTTCATTCTATGGTGATGGACATGTTCATAAGGGGTGATGATTTTTACATACTTTCTCATTCTCTCATAAATTAGTTAGCAAGTGTAGGCCATTTTAGATTGGATCATGTTAGAAACAGGTTGGATCATTTTCTCTCTTATTGGTATTCCATTGAAGATTTTAATGTGTCTATGTAGGTTTCTAGAGAATGGAACTAGTTTTTTGATGGGCTTAACCGCTTTGGAATTAGAATCAATGATATGGAGGATAAGATGGCATGGGAAAAAAACAAGGCAAGTGATCAAATCATTGCAAAGAGTGCTTATGATTCAATGGTAGTTGATTTAGTGGTTTCCCGTGGTTGGTGGTGGCACAAGAAGCTCTAGTCATATAATTTCCCCATGAAAGTTAAATGCTTTGTGTGGCTATGTCTACAAAATAAGATACTTATATGCGACAATTTGAGTTCTAGAGGTTGGATAATTTTGTTGAGATTGAGCAGTTTATTTGAAGACTCCTATCATTGTTTTTCTGCTAGGTTGGTTTTGGGATGGCCTTAGTCCTCAAGTTTTTTATAGTTTTTAGAGATTGTCATATGTATCTCAGTCATACCAATTGCTTTAGTCTTATTTTGGCCTACATAGAGAATGTTGGTTGCTTCTGGATTGTTGTTGGTGGAATGTATGTTTGTTACAAGAGGCTGGAGATTCTATGATATTGTCCTAGGTAACTTTGATTCACACTTGAATAACAAGTTTCATGTTTTATTTATTTTTTATTTTTATTTTTTTCTCTATTGAAAAACAAGAAAAGCCACAAAACCACCCAATAGGTAGGTAATATGGATGCTTCTTTAGTTCACATAAGCTAAGTTAAATTGGTATTATATATTGCTTATTTGAGAGCTTAAATCTTTGGACTTGAGAAATTTGAAATTAGCCTTAGTGCTCCTCCCACATAATCTAGTTATTGAATGATTCAAAACTATTCAAATGAGATGAAAGATAACCTTAAGAGATCTAGTTAGGCCCATAGGTGTTTGGATATTATCTAGGATTTTGGACTTCATTGAGTGGATCAACAATATTAACCTCAATACATAACAAGTATACAACCAAGATGCATTTCATGTGCATTCTATCTTGTTATGCTTAAATGCATCTTGATTAAGATCTAAATAAACTTAAAAAATGATGGTTAAAAAAATGTGTAACAATTTGTGTTTTATTTTTTCATATTAGTTTTATTTTTTGTTTATTAAATAGTATTTGTTTTATATTTATATTAACTATAACGATCTGGTATGAATAATGGATTATAAGTAAACTAATCATATTTTAATATAAAATTATATATTTTAATCTTTCTTTAATATAATATTATATGTTTACCTCTGTTTAATATAATATTATATGTTCGGAAGCTCGTGTAATTTTTGTCTTTATCAACTAATTCTATTTCCATTGAATCTTGGTTGTTTGAAAAGATTGACATGTAATTAGGCTAGGTGAATCCACTTATTGTGACTAAATTGATTTTCTCAAGACATAATTCTGATTTTTTTTCTTACAATAGAATCCAAGCTACATTCGTATTGCTAAATCCTATTCATATAAACTACTCTAAACAAGTATTCTCTATATCAAAATAAAACACCTCTTTTTCACAACTTTCAAATACTTAAATTTTATTATAAAAATAAACTTAATAAATATAAAAATTTAATTAAATTAGTATAATCATATTAATTAATAGTATAGTTAATATAAATATAATGACATTATTTAGAATAATAAAATAATAACTATATTATTAATTAATATGATTATGCATGATGTCTATTTATTATTAAATTATTATTATTTACATTTAGATAAATAACCATAATAATAAGAAAAATAAATAATAAGTATTTATGAAAAATATATTTAAAAAATATAATAATAAATTTGGCCATAATCAACTAAATAAAATATATAAACAAATTTATATAAATTTAAAATAAGAATCATCAACATTTTCTATATCATCTTTCTGTGTGAGCTGAAGATTTTCGAGATTCGGAGGCGAAGGAGGAATAGATCTAAGGAGATGCTCTGAGCGGTTTTTGGCAGAGAATGGGGGCTGTAAACCCCCCGAGTCCCATGGTGGTCGTTTCAACCCGAGGACAGGCTTCTGAAGGGCCCATTGGAGGCATTATGAACCTGGATGAAGAGAAGGACGGGCATGACAAGGGGAGGAAGCCAAGTTAGGGGCGGTTGCCTTCCAAGGGCTCAAACAATCCCAGCAATCCAGATCCGATCGGACTCGATCCGAGGAAAGATTGAGACATGGAAAGAAAAATCCCTAATCGAAAAATTTGCGGGTGTGTGGCCAAAGGAGAAGGATCTGGTGCAATGGATCCAGAGCACGTGGAAGTTGAAAGGCCACTATGATCTTCAGCTATGAGCAAAAGGTTTCTTCACCATAATCTTAATTAATCAAGAGGACCACGATAGAGTCCTAGAGTTTATTTCTTTTTTTCAGCTGGTCTTTATCTCTGCCCCTAGCATAGGCGTTTTAACCCCGATTCGAAGGATCTAACGATTTCCCGATATGGATCAGATTGGTAGGGCTTCCAGGAGAGTACTGGGACATGGAAATCCTACGCGACATTGGAAACTCAATAGGCGAATTCGTGAAGGTAACCGAGCAAATGTGGATCTAGATGTAGACAGCGTTTGCACGCATATGTGTTTACATGGATCTATCGAAGGATCTCTCAGAGGCTGTTAGCCTAAACTAGGAAGATGAGGAGTGGATTTAGCAGATAGACTATGAGCAATTGCCTTTTTGTTGTCGGATCTGCCATGAGTATGGTCATTTTGGAAGGAACCCAAAAGGGCCTCAGGAAGTGGCAACTCCAGAATGTGAGGGAGAGAAACAAGCCAATGAGGTTTTTACCCAGGTAAAGAGCTGAAGAAGAGGTAAAAACAGTGGGGGATAGCGTAATCAGAAGGAATCATCAGAAAAATTCCTAGAGAGCAATAATCCCTTCCAAATCTTGGGGCAAGAGGGTGAGGGTATGGGAGAAAATGAGGGACAGAATAACACTCAGGAAATCCAGACAGAGGAAGCTAGGGAGGAAACCAAAGATAGTAGTATGCAGGATATTATGGAGGAAGATTAGGTGGAATAAATGGAGCTAGGAGATCTAGACGGGATAGAGAAAGAATGCGAGAAGGCAGGCAAGGGTTATGTCCCCCGGGAATAGATCGAACTTCTTCAGAAGGCTATCATCAATTCCAAAGCGCGTCGGGAGCTGGGGATAAGTGTGGAATCCCAGAAAGGAAGTAAGAGGAAATCCCCAGAGGAAGAACAGAAAAGAGGAAGGAAGTCGAACAAGCAGAGGATTGTAGAAATAGGAGTGAGGTTGATCGAATCAGGTCAGTACCTAACGATCCGAGAGGCCTTCTCTGAAGTAAGTAAAGTTACCCAATGAAGATAATATCATGGAATATTAGGGGGTGTAATCACCCAAGGAATATAAAGACCCTAGCTAGGAAAATGAAACAGGAAAAACCAGATCTACTTTTTCTGCAAGAAACCAAGTGCAGCTTTGAATTCTTAATGTGAATTAGCCAAAGAATATGGAAGGGTAGAAGTGTAATGGAAACGGATGCTGAAGGAATGGGGGGGGATTTCCATCCTATGGAAACCTAAGTTTGATGTGCTCTCAGACTAGAGAGCCAACCGCTTCTCCCTGATGGCGGATTTCAAGATCTTAGGATCTGGTATAACTGGGACGATTGCCAATATATATTGTCCCAACACCTTCCCCCAGAAACAGGCTTTTATCCATCACCTAAGGTTTTTGGATTGCCCGGAGAAGGAAGGGAGATGGATAGTAGGAGGGAATTTCAGCTTAATCACTGCCCTTAGGGAAAATAGAGGGGGGAGAAGAGCATTGGACAAATATCAGGAGGAATTCAAGGAGAGTCTAGCCCAAATCTCCCCAGTATGCCTAGAGACCGGAGATGGGTGGTTCACATGGAACAACAAGAGGGAAGGGGACCACCTTGTCACCTCTAGGCTGGACAGATTCCTTGTGTCAGAAAATATCACGAGGGATTCAGGAGAGATCTGGACAAATGTTCTCCCAGCTGTTGGCTCAGATCCCTGACCAATTTTCCTCAACTGGGATTTTATGAATGCCTTCCTGCCTAAGCTTTTCCGCTTTGAGTAGTTTTGGTTGGATCACACAGACTTTAAAGGACTAGATCACCAGTAGTGGTAGGAGCTGGATTTCATAGGAGGCACTAGAATGTACAATTTTCAGCATAATCTTAAGGCTCTCAAAGCTAAGATCTGCATGTGGAACAAGGAGGACTTTGGTAACATTTTTTCTGACAAGAAAAGGCTCATCCAGGACATTGACCTTCTCCAAAAAAAAGGAATGGACCTGGGATGGGACGTGGGGATGAAAGAAAAAGAAAAAGAAAAAGAACTCCTCACCCAGCTAGAAGCCAGGGAGAGACAAGAGGAGATTTTCTGGAAGCATAAATCTCGGATCAAATGGTTGTAGGAGGGGGAGAAGAATACCAAATTCTTCCACAATTCGGTGGTTCATAACAGATTGGGCATGAAGATCCACAGAATCAAGAGGGATGATAGGACCCAGGTAGAAACTAGGGAAGAGGTTGAGGAGGAATTAACAAGCTACTTCAAGGGAATAATGACCGAGGATAATAACTCGAGGGAGCAGGAAATAGCTCAGATCATGGATCTTATTCCCAAGTCTTTTTCTAGGGAGGATAATGAGAATTTGAACAAACCCATTTCCGTGCAGCAGGTTGAGGAAGCCTTGAGCCAGATGGCTCAAGGGAAGGCCTCGGGCCCAGATGGATTCACCACTAACTTCTTTCACTTCTTTTGGGAAATGATTATAGAGGAAGTATGGGCCATCGTGGAGGAATCTAGGAGCAAGTGAGGGGTTGTCAAGGATTTTAATGTGACCCTCCTTGCTTTAATCCCCAAGGAAGAAGGGGCGGATTCACCAGATAAATTCAGGCCAATAGCTCTTTGCAATGTGATCTACAAGATAATTTCAAAAGTGATTGCAAATCGCCTAAAACCTCTCCTCCCAGGATTGATTAGTCCAGAGCAGTCAGGTTTTGTGGAGGCTAGACATATCCTAGATGGCATCATAGCAGTCCACAAGCTCACCCACTCTCTGAAATGCACTAAGCTCCCTGGAATGCTCATCAAACTGGACATTGCCAAGGCTTACGACAAGCTCAGCTGGCAATATCTGGAGGCAATTTTGAAGGCTCATGGCTTCAATCCAGAATGGGTAGAATGGGTGATGGCCTTGGTCTCCTCTCCTTTCTTTTCCATCCTTTTGAATGGATCCCCGTCTAGGCTATTTTCCCCCACAAGGGGAATTAGACAAGGGGATCTGTTCTCCCCATTCCTCTTCATCCTGGCTGCTGAAGGGTTAAGAAAGCTTATCCAAGCAAAAGCAGAAGCGAGCAGGATCAGGGGTCTGGTGCTTCACGAAGATATGGAAAAATAGATGCATCAGTAGTTCGTGGATGATACGATGCTAATGGGGCACCCTTCAGTCCAAGAGGCCCGCACCTTCAAATCGATTATGTCGCTCTTTGCTAAGGCGTCATGAATGGCTGTTAATGCAGAAAAGTATCAGGTATTTTTCTTTAACACGCCTGCCATCACTCAGAGAAACATTGGTAGGATTCTGGGTTTCCCCAAGGGGACCATGCCCCCCAAATACCTGGGGGTTACCCTAGGGCAGGGAACTATCCGAAAGGTGTCTTGGCAAGATCTTCTAGACATGATTAAAGCTAGACTGGCAAATTGGACTCTTAAACCCCTGAATTTTACAAGTAGATTGTTCCTGGTCAAGGCGGTCATCCAGGCCATGCCTATGTATATTTTTTCAGTTCTTTCATCTCCTAAGTCTATCCTTCAAGAGATTCAGAGCATTCAGAGGAATTTCTTGTGGGAAGAAAGGGAATCCAAGGCCAAATTATCATTGGTCAGCTGGGAGTAGGTGTGCGGCCCTAAGGAGAAAGGAGGCCTCAGCCTTCGTGACCTTGAAATCATGGGCGAAATTCAGGGAGCTAAGATATGGTGGCGGTGGTGTAAATATTCACACGAACCATGGGAAAAAATCTGGCACATCAAATATGCAAGAGATAGAACTAAGTCCCAGCTGATAAGATATAATGCATCCCCGCAGGGATCCCACATTTGGAAAAAAGCGCTGGTGGGGCGACAAATAATTCAGGAGCACAGCTTCTGGGAGATTAAAGTAGGGAACTTATCCCACTTCTAGGATGATTCGTGGAACCAGTTTCCCAAACTAGGGAATGATCCTCGACGGCAGCACATCAGAGCCAAAGGCCTGGAGGAGGGCCAAAAAAAAGTCAATCAATACTGGGAGATGGCGGCCCAAGAAGACCAGCGCCAATGGGTAGTCCCAGTCAAAGGATATGAATATGTCCTTGAGGTAGATATCAGAGCCTTTATGGTTGAGCTCCAGGAGCATTTCCTCCTGCTTAAAGAAGGGGATGATGTCCTCCACTGGGGCTACTCCCAAAAAGGAACCTTTAGCATTAAGGAATCCTACAATATTAGAATTAGAATCCAAGACGAGGAAGACGAGATCTTGGGGAAAATATGGCAAACCAACCCTTGGCCAAAAGTGGCCACCTTCTGCTGGTTAGTGGTCAGACACAGGATTCTAACGGGGGAGAATTTACGCCGAAGGGGAATTCAAGGCCCGTCTCGATGTGTTCTCTGCTCTTGCCAGGAGGAGAGCATGAATCATCTGCTAGACTCCTTCCCATTCACCTCAGACCTTTGGGATAGAGGAGCTCAATTATTCTGGAAAAGCAACAGAAGCAGAGGGGACCCGCGACGAACCCTAAAAGAATGGCACCCAAAGACTTTCAAAAATAATATTTTACGCACCTTATGGAAAGTTTTTCCAGGAAGCGTCATGTGGGTAGTTTGGAAGGAGCGCAACAGAATAATCTTCCGCAACAAGCTCCATTCCTCAGAGGAAGTTTGGAAGACCCTGACTTCAAACCTTTTGGAGACCATCCGCAGCATGCAGTGGAGTGAGGATGACAAAGTTTTTTCAAGTCTTGAGAAGAGAATAGTGAAGGATTGGGGATTGAACAAGGAAATGATGAATGTTCTTCATGCAAGGATCAAGACCTGTGGAATCTCAAGCCCAAATGTGTGGTTTCCCCCCCCCTCGGTAGGTATTCAAGCTAAATTTTGATGGTGTGGCCATGCGCAACCCAGGAGTGGCAGGCTTTGGGGAAACATGCAAAAACTTAGAGGGAGAAATATTGCATATCTTCTTTGGGTCGATTGGGGAAGACACTAATAATTCAGCAGAATTGGAAGGCCTGCTCCAAGGTGTTAAGATAGTCATCAGGGAAGGTTGGCTGCCTACAATGGTGGAAGGCGATCCTCTCATCCTCATTCAGATGGCCAAGCAGCTAAGCCACGGGAGATCAATGGAAAAGGTGTCATCAAGTTGGCGCCTAGCCAACAAATTGGAAGTTCTACGTGGCCTTATCCTATCCCAACCAACAATGTCCTTTCACCATGTGCGACGAGACGCGAACAAGGTGGTAGATCTGCTGGCGAACAATGGGGCTGAGGAAAGGGAGGCCCGTAGGTTGGGTAGGCTAGAGGACTTCAAGGTAGAACAATGGATGCAGGGGAGGACAGGTGATGGAAGCTCTAATGGAGGATCGAGACAGGGACAGAAGGCATAATGAATCGACCGGGGATCCAGCCGAGCAACACGTGTAGACATGTAGCTCAAGATTATGGTAATCCAAGATCGCCCTTCAAACATTAACCCGGAGTACGTCGGTAGGCTTGATAGGAGTAACGGGACAAATTTTTCACAAGATGGTGATCCAGGAGTGACGATGGGAATGATGATGCAAAGCATTCCAAGTATAGAAGCGTGTTATTGCAGGATATGGGAGATCAAAATCTCGTACAGAACCATTAGCATGGTCATTCTCCTCCTATTTATTAATCTTAGAGGGAGTACTTGGCTCCTCATTTGCGTACTTAGGGTCAAGAGCATCAGGCTGAGCAGCTTACGGAAGGTTGGCTGCTTGAGAAACTTGAATAGCAAGTGTGCTCGGAGGGGGAGAGTGAGGAGGAAAATGGGCCCCCCAAGGGTTGGTCTTGGGAGAACGAGTGCGAGCAACATGGAAACCAATGCTAGGATAAGGGGAATCTAAAGACCCGGGGTGGCAAGGGAGCGGTCACTCGGGCTCAGCTGCATGCTCAGGAAACGGTGGAATTCTTTAAGGACCGAATCCCGCTAATGGGACGTCAAGCCACGAAGGGGATTGAGAAGGCTCTGTGGGAGCAAGTATCGTCGATGCCCATTGAGACGGTGTGGGACGAGGTTGAAGGATCGATCATAGATCCAGGCTCTACGGTGGGGAGGGCCTCGGCCCATGATCGCCTTGTCATGCTGTATTGGGTTTTAATGAACCTGGTAACCCATGCGGCCATGAATATTGAAGCAAAAGTGGAGGAGATGTTGGCAAAAAAGGAAGGGGACTTGGAGCTGTCTAGAGCATGGAAGGAGCACAACGAAGAGTGCCAGTCCATGAGAAAAAACATCGAGTCCTTCAGTGCGGAATGCAAGCTGATGCACCTCAAAGTGGACCAGATTGCTTCACGTGTAGGTATATCTATGTTCATCCCCGATATAGAGCAGCGAGCGGATGGGGGCCTCCACCGTCGGATGGAAGGTCGTCTCCACGACTGTGTCAACATCATGCCCCCGTGGTAGAGAAACCCTTCGGTGTAGCATTTGGGGTGCCCATGACACAACCACTGCTCTAGCCTCGGGCGGCAAGCCTTGCCTTAGTTTTCTGTGGGTGTTTGTTTTCAGGCTTTTTCTCCTCTGTTAATATGTTTGGCTGTCAGTTTCAAATAGATTTAGCTAGGTTGGACTTCTGCAGCAATGTATCTAACTTCAGGAATGAACACTGCACAATCGGGGATCTCCCTCTTTTTGGGTTGGGAAGGTTTATGGTCTGATTAAATGTAGTAGGGGCAAGGTCGGGGAAGGCATGAGCAGTAGTAGCCCAATTTTGTGTTTCACCATGTAAAAGCCGTTTTTCTGCAGTAATACAATGCTTTTATTTACAAAAATAAAATAGAAAAATAAATAATATGTATAATATTTTATTATGAAACAAATATTTATAAAAAATATAAATAGGAAATAATAATTAATGATGAGTATTGTTGATAATTAACATTTACTAAAGCCAATTTTGGTTTATGGGACCCTATAAAGATATAGTAAAAAATTAAATAATAACAATAATAGAAAATAATAAATAAATAAATAGTATTTAATACATTTAGACAAATAACTATAATAATAAGAAAAATATAATATTTTAATTATAATTATAATTTATTTTAATTAAATAATTAATAGTTTATATATATATATAT
>LPNX010173936.1:20609-57033 GCA_001517045.1 Pseudotsuga menziesii | reverse complement strand
CAAAATCAAATTCATCACACAGTTTTATACATGCCATATCCCTGAACAGAATCTTTGAACAATAACCATCAATAAGCAACCACGCTGAAAACCAAAAAGGGTCTAAAGTNACCATCAATAAGCAACCACGCTGAAAACCAAAAAGGGTCTAAAATGAAAACTGTTCCTGAGTTATTCAACAGAATAAATCAATTGCATTTAACTAAAAATCTACAGTCATTCATATGAGGGAAACTATCAGTATTCTATTTAACCATATCAAAGAACAGATACATTAACCTGTTTACAAAACACACACTACAAAATACCAAGGTTGGTGCTAAAGGGNAGTATTCTATTTAACCATATCAAAGAACAGATACATTAACCTGTTTACAAAACACACACTACAAAATACCAAGGTTGGTGCTGAAGGGGGCCCTCCCTCAAAGCCTTCCAGATCTAGATTGGAACCTTAAAGAGAATACACACTGATTTTATTACCAAAAATGGAGCATTACAATCGTTTCTCAACATTCTCTGTTCTTAGGGTTTCAAAATCCCTTTTATACTTAAAAAAATACAGACTAGAATCAATCCCGTGACAGAAATTGATCCTCAAACAACTCTACAGGTAACTCGGCACACCTGAGCCAAATATGGGAGTTCGAATCCCTTACAAATCTACTAAAACAAGAAAACACATCTTCATATTCAACGGCCATCCAAAAACAGAACCTGAAAAAGCCTGCGTGAGCGTGTTGGAAGGCGTTGGAAGCTCATTGTTGCCGGTGGATCGAAAAACCCCCAAAGTGTGGATCGAAACCCCCATTGCTGGTGCAGCCGTTGTGCCATCACGAACCTTCCATGGAGCGCCGGAGAAAAACCCTGCATAGAAGAAATAATGAGCTATCAATTCACCGGAGATATATATATGAAGATTAAAAAAAACAAACGTATACACAAAATAATATAAAATACCAAAAAAAATATCACTCACCAAATTTNAAAAAACAAACGTATACACAAAACAATATAAAATACCAAAAAAAATATCACTCACCAAAGTTTTATCCACGTGGGTCTACAAACATACAAAAACAGGAATAAAAGTAATATATCACATAATTTACCAAATACTAGGCTAGAAAACTAAGTATTAAACAACTAAAAATAGAGGACCAACATCTCCCCCAACCCAAAGATCTTGCAGGTCCCTCTGCAAGAAAGTCTCATACAACCAGATTTGGAACTTCAAAGGAAAGTCTGATAGAACTAAAGTCTGATTTTGCAGACTTTACTCATCATTCCCGCATATAGCAGGTCAGATATGCTGATGAACATCGGTGGTGATCAACAATCAAGTGTTCCAGGAGCAAAACTTGCCAGCAGAAGAACTTAATCCAAAACAAATCACTGAAAAATAGATAAAGCTGATGGCACAAAGCTGAGAAACTCAGCATCTAAAAGAGAATAAAGTAGCCCTCATTAATGGCCTCGCCATCCAAAACTCAAAGAAGTAATCATGGCCCAAATCCAAATTCAGGGCCTTCTTGGAAAGTCCAGCTACTAGAGAATTATGCTCCCGGAAAACGTGGTTGAAGATCACCTGAGGAGCCATGTGAATCAAAATATATTATATCTTTGCACCAAGGCATCAAAGAACATCAAATGCCAACAGTCGGTTGCCATGAAATAACTATCAAGGAGTCTTCGTAAATTAGCTGAACTGGAACAACTAACTGCATCATACTAGAAAAAAAAACCCTAATTGCCAGAAAACAAGGTTATGATTTTTTTATTACAGGCTGCCAATCAATAATAAAGAATGAACATAAAAGAAAAAATGNAACATACAAAAACAGGAATAAAACTAATATATCACATAATTTACCAAATACTAGGCTAGAAAACTAAGTATTAAACAACTAAAAATAGAGGACCAACAGATTGTATTTAATAACTCAAAGGAGGTAAATGACTCATTTAAGAAAGATGGAAAAAAATGGATGAGTTCTGTTACACCCAAAAACTCTATTAACTCTTGATCCCTTAAATCCCCATGGCCAAATAATTTTCTGGGTATTTTGTTTCTCAGACTAGGTAGTATGATGCACCTTACCTCTAAGAATAGAGCGCTAGACAGGCTTGACGCATCTTGTCCACTAACAGAAGGTGTCGATGGAACCTGTCACCTGACCACAAGGAGCGTTAGCACACTTAGCCTATTTGCAAAGAGCGTAAACAATCCAAAATTGGAAAAAGAGAGAAGATTCAATAACCTTCTAGGCGAAACCTCTTGTGGAGGATTATCCTAACTACTTGGGATAGGTGGCACTCGAGATCTTAACCCATAGGGATCATTCCCTACTTTCCTCCAAAAATATATCAACCCCTTTGGGCTTCCCTTGGTCTATAAAAGCAAGCTACATGGACTATCGGAGGGAGAGATACCAAGATAGCACCTTTATGTTGTTAGATTCAAGTCTAGTATAGGAGCAAAAGAGAGAGTGGTTATGAGGGAGATGTTGCATAGTTTGTAGTGTGTGTGTGAGAGTGAATCAAAATATTTTTTGTAAAATAAAAGCTTCAACATCAAGGCTTTGGTTGTGGCTTTATTTTCTTGTTTCTTAAAACAAACATGTTTCCCTTTACCATAAATGATTCGTGTTGATATCGATTATTTATTACTAGTTTCCTTTATCATTAGTATAGATTACTGAATTGTCTTGTTTCTCTTATCTTTTGTCTTGTTTTTTGTGTTCTTTTTAGGTACAGTTGACCACATAAAGATCTATAAAACAAGGATGACCTTCCAAACTCAAGGTAAGGATATCTTAGCATTCAAGTAGTTCAGTCATGTAGGGAGTGGATACATCGATGTGTCCTTTTGTTCTAGATCTACCCCATGTAGTCTAGGGGAACAAACTGTGTTCGCAGTGATTGAAATATTCCTAGTAACAAAATTGGCGACCATACTCAAGACTAGATCCAATCAGATCTAGGGAAGATCCAATCAAAATTTATAAATTTGTTTTGTCACTTTTGATTACAATCTTATGAATTTTTTTCCTTACTCGTTTAAATATTTAAGGTGAGTGATCCACCTTACTACACTCTCATTTTCTTTCTTTGGTTTTTGTTTTACTTATCTTCATTCTAGTTTGATCCACATTGGTTTATCCTATAGTTTAATTATCTTTTTGGTTCTCTAGATCTACTGACATACCTAGGTATGCTTGATAGAGCGTCAGACCCCTTGTTGGCGCCTTTTCTCACTGCCATCTATCATTGGCGATGCCTCTTCTCCTCAGGCATAGTGTGTCTAT
This sequence comes from Pseudotsuga menziesii, assembly GCA_001517045.1. Lineage (NCBI taxonomy): Eukaryota > Viridiplantae > Streptophyta > Pinopsida > Pinales > Pinaceae > Pseudotsuga > Pseudotsuga menziesii. Next base: position 53,725 of record LPNX010173936.1, on the reverse strand, counting down.
GACGTTGTTCAGTAGCATACAAGGAGTGTCGACTAATAGACGATCCCTGGTGTAACCCTTTAGAGTGTGTTGAGGTAGGCTATCTCTGGCTCTAAGTCTTGTTTTTGAAAATTTTGGTTTCTATTTGGGTTTTTTCAATCTTCCTTTTGGATTATTTCCATGCATGATCATGTGTTTAGCATGAATTTCCTATTTGGGCTTATATCTCAACAGTTTGCTAGTTAAAAGCTTTGAAATTGAAATTTTTTGTGTGGAATTCAATCTTATTTTTATAGTTTGTCCATTGATATCTTGAAATATGTTCTTAGATATATAGGAAAGGAAATAATTATAGTTTCTTGCACACTATTTCGTGTGACCTTTTTCCCTTTACCATTTCTTTTTCGGATTACATCAAAAACAAAAAAATGTTTGATTTAATTGCTTTTGGTTTGCTTGAGTGATTGGAAGCTTTCTTTTTTGGATTTGATTAAGAAATCATAGGCATTTAGACATTAGAAACATTTCTTTCCTTATCATCTCAGATATATCTTAGGCTTAGCATTGGAAATTTTTGTGTGTTTTGGAAATTTTTCGAACAACTTGAATGTGAATTGTTAAAATTTGCATAGTATTCTTGTTTGAAAAAGGAAAACTCTCTCTGTTTCTCTAGGTAGAGTTCATCGAAGAGAAAAATTGCACTGCATCTAGATATTTTAATCTTGAAATTGTTTCACACTCCAAAAACATTCACTAACCATGAAGATAAAATTGGACAATAGCTTAGGTTAAAATCTTTAGTAATTTGAGTGATAGGTTAGAAGAAATGTTTCGGTGTCTATAAACATAGGAGATGTCGTTTTTGGCATGCACTGCATCCCAAGGATCATGTGGTTCTTCCACGTACTAACTGGTATATCAAAAAAAAATTCACGTACCCTTGAGGTATATCAAAAGTTTATTCAGATAATCGGTAGTATATCAGAAGGCCACTTTCGAACGATTTTGCATTAGACAACACTAACATGGATTTGAGCTCCCACATACCTTGTGTATATCGAGAGACCCCTTTAGGAAACCTATACCAACTAATAAAATCATTTTGTTCATCTTATTGGAGAAATAAACTGAGAACAACACTTGGGGAGCTACTATGCACGTGACATCCAGGTAGTCGGGTATTCAAGCAAGGGTACGGTCCCAATCCTTCTTGTCATGTTTTAATTTTGGACCCTACGATATATCGCTAGTTGCGACAACTTGAAAATCCTAGTGAGGAATCAAATTTCATCAGCCCCTCCTATCAATTAAGTTTGCTTGTGTCCTTAGCTTACATAGTATTGTTTTTCTATGATCTCTTATTTTGAAAAACCGTTAGAGTAGAAGTTTCTAGCCAACATCCTGGATGAGTTACCTGTGAGACGATCTCACAGATTGCAGGGTTTACCACCTAAGTTTCCTTCTGCTATGGAAGAAATAGAAAGGGAAACCATGGACCTATCGAATACAGATGATTCACATGTTGAAGGAATTATGGTTACTGAATCAGGGGAAGAACATTCTTCCTTTGAGAATCCATCCACTCCAGCGATAGTTCAACAAAATTCTGCAGAGGATGAAACCTTTTGTTTTCCTAAAAAAGGTCAATATGGTGCATGAGACTGGGTGTTTACCATCCATCAGACGATACTGTGGCATCGAAATTTGGTCCAACTATTCCATTTTGGGAAACTTCTTTAGGAAAGACCATCTCTGAATACAGGACCACTAACATACCTTATCATACACCCCCTCGAGAAACTAGGTTTACTGCAGATGATGACATCCTTCAGCCTGTTCATCAGACCCTGACTCATTTACGTAGAAGCAGGGATAACCTAAGGTAAAGAAGATTATCTCCATTCCTTTATAATTTGACAATGACCAGTCTACAATACTATGCTCCTTTACCATCTCATGTTCCTCCTAACTCATGGTCACTATGTCAAAACATGGTCACTTATGATCCAGGCCAACCCTCCATCCCTGCCCTACCGGCTCAGAATATCCCATCCGTCTCTAATTATTATGTACCTTCCATGAATTGGGGGACAATCCCCAGCCTAAGTTTCTTTTCCAACCAGGGGAACTTCTTCTAGCATGGGGAAAAATGTCATTGTAGGGAAACCAGTAGTCATTGTACCTTCCACAACTATTAGTATGGTTATCTCTTCTCCTGTTATGGGGAAACCCTCATGGCTTCAACCTACCTTTAGCCAACCTTCATGGGAATACACCTATCCAAGAAATAAACCACCTATGTTCAATAAAAAATATCAACCTTGGTGCCAAGAATTTTTTACCCCAAAACCCCTTACCCTAGAAGTATGAACACCCCATGGGGTAAACCTAATTGGTTAAATATCCCCATACCTGAGAGGGCACCTGTCAATACTAGTGGGGGATCTAGAGGCCCACCACCTGGAGTCCCACCACCTAGAGGCCCACCTTTTTGAGGTCCACCTTTTGGAGGCCCACATTATGGAGGCCCACCTTTTGGAGGCCCAATACCTTGAGGCCCACCATCTGGAGGCCCACCTTTTGGAGTCTCACCATTTGGAGGCCCACATTTTGGCGGCCCACCTTATGGAGGATCACCTTTTGGATTACCACCACTTGGAGGTCCACTTGCACCTAGAATTCCACCTTCTAGAGGCCCACCATTTGGAGCTCCACCTCCCCCGAAGGCCCACCACCTAGAGGACTCTCAAGAGGAACACCACCAAATCAACCGATGATGGGAGCATTGCCAACACCTGTAAATCAAGCAACATATGGTCCCACTAGTCTACAAATTCCTTATCAATATTAATAGTACCCTCAACCTAATCAACACTTACCATTTCTGTCTAATTTAGATCATCCAAATCTGTCTAGATTGATCAACGATCCCATTGACGACGATCCCTCGTGGTTGGCTATCCCTGTCAAGTTACCCTCGGATATACCCAAATTCGATGGTAAACCCAAAGAAGACCCTAAGAACCACATGATGGCATATCATTTGTGGTGCTCATCCAATCCTCTAATGGATGGCTCCATTTGTATGATATTGTTTTAGAGAACTCTCATCGGGGTTGCCACAAAGTGGTATATTGAGTTACCAATGGCCTTTTTGACACATTTTAAGTTACCAATCTGATATGAAATGGGTATGCATCTCTTAACCTCACTTCACCAAACCACTTCCACCCATTTATCAAATCATACACATGAGTGGAGACGATGACATAGGTTGATAAAAGCTTCCATTCCCGATCAATTGATTTTCGATTGGTTTACCAAATATTTACTTCCACCCATTACTATGGATGTTTCCATGGGAGATGTTGTTACTGAGGAAAAATCCATTATTCATGCTCAGTACCTTGACTTGGTTTATTCCATGTTAGACACTCTGTATGACTTAATCTGCCATGCTCCTCATCCTACTTTGTACCCTTCAAGACCTTCAACGAAACCACCCATTGATGGAGTTCTTCATTCTATTCAGAAACTATCGATGAAAAAATCCTTGAAAAAACAAAACCAATCTATTGCATCTTCTAATTATACTATTTCAAATCCCAATACTACTTCCCCTATTGTTATTTCAATCCTTAGAATCTTCGGGAATGGATAAGAAAGGAAGGAATAAATCCAATAAATATGAAACTCAACAGTAAGGTAATAAATAAAAAAAACCTGATGCTGAATCCAAGAATAAGAGAAAGAAAAAGTTTCCCTTCCTCATATGTGGAGGTGACCAACTAACCAAGGAATTTCCTCGGTGTGAAGAGGTCAGTAAATTTCTTAAAAAAACTCTTGCCCTGGTAGTTTTAACAGATCCTTTCCCCACCCAACAACAATTGATTGACCACCATTCCTTGCATGGATATTCTTCATCATCTATAGATGAAACTAAAATAATGTCCAGTGAATCGGTTACTCTTACTACTAGATACCAGAGTTATGACCCTCCAACAAAGAAGAAGACTGATAATTCCCTAATTGATAAAACTTCAGCTTCCATCCCTACTCCTACTAATGGTCTCCAGATCAAAAAAACTTTTCTTGACACATTTCTCCACCCACCTAAGGGCAGGATTAAAAAATAATTATTCAATCCTAACGTACGTGCTGCCCAATACTGCAATGTAGTTGAAGACCTATATCGGGAACCATGTGCTATGTCGACCCTCAAAGTACTCCAAATGTTCCCTGCACAAAGGAAGAAACTTTTTTTGGTTATTGGAGCTATGGACCCTAAACATAACAACATTATCACCTTCAAATTGGATGGTTTCAAGTCGAGACTCTCCATCAATTAGTCTTCCAATTATCTACGAAAGTCATTATGAAGATAATATGTTGTACCATATTGGATGAAGGTGCCTCGACTTTTTTCATATCTCTATCTTTTTGGAGAGTTATTGGTTCTCCTGAGATTAAAATTTCACCTACAATATTAAAGGCCTTTTATGGTCATGGTTTTCATCCTTATGGACTACTGCCCTCCCTCCATGTCGAATTTGGGAGAAACTTTGTGTCCATTCAAATCAAAGTTATCGATGCTCCATTAGACTACAATATTCTACTGGGAAGGAATTGGTTCTATGCTATGCAATTTGTTGCCTCATTTGTGTTCCAAATAGTCCAATTCCATTACAGGGAAATATCATCATGATTGACCAATTAGATTTATGTTCACCAGACACAAGTTCCAATTCTGCGAATAATGTTCCACTTATGAATTCATCATCCTCGTAGTACCAAAACATCGAAGTAGGCCTTCTTAAATATTCCTCTCTTATGGGATTTTTTCTGTTGAATAACCCTCCTTCTACTTCACAAGCCGCACTTATGAACATGATTTCATCCTCAAGCTAGGACACCCTAGATAGAGGAAAATCAATTGATGATTTGACATCATTGATTCATTTTGAAGACAATTACTAGGCTATCCAATCCACCAGTGACCCCACCATAAACAATCATATTTTGGCAGATTTCGACCTGTATCACCTACCATATTGGTTAGATCCCCCCATCTCTTAATTATCTTTTACACCACACTCTTTCATCTAATGAGTCCATCATGGAAGTCATGTCTTTAGATGAGATGCCTTGGAAATATCATCGTCATCGATCCTCTTTCCTTCCCAATCATTAGAGGAATTTTGAGGTCTAAAATAGGCCTCCTAAGGAAAATAATAAAACAATAGTTAAAACAATAAAATAATATTTATTAATTTTGGAGGAAGAAAGAAAAAAATACTCTTTTTGTTCGTATTTTACACATATCTCCATGTGTTTTCCCTCAAATTTCGAGCAGGAACACTTGTTGGATGCAGATTTAAATTTTGCATCCAACGAGTACCCACACTACATACTTTTGATGGACATGGATACCCCCCAAAAAAAAAATACCTAAAAAAATGTGATGATGACAACAAGTGCTCCTGCTCAAAATTTGAGTAAAAACACACGGAGATATGTTGAAAATACGGACAAAAAGGTAGTTTTTTTTAATGACAAATATGTCAAGTCAACCATTATGGTTGACTCATTTTAGTAAAATTATATTGGTTCTTGAATTCCAACTCATCAATAAATTATGGTTGGCTCGTTTTCTTATATGATGGCACAGTTTCTTATAAGGCCCATTTTATACCTCAAATTTCCTCTAATGTACCATATGGTAGAAGACCATTTTGAAACAATGGTTTCATCTGATATTGTAACCACTCCTCAATCACCGGTACTTATCCACAATGTTGAGTTTGAGGGTAATCTAAGTAACATTACTAAGATCATTCCGATTGATATATCAATGAATCCTGGAATTGTATAAAACATCCACATAGGACAAAATTCTTCTACTTCAGAACTTAAGTCTTATATGACCCTTTTCAAGGAATTTAGAGACATTTTCACATGTACATATGAGGAAATTCCAGGGATATATCTGTTGATCATGGTTCATGAAATTAGGACTTACCGTAACACCAAACCGGTCCATCAGAATTTACGTCAGGTTCATCCACGGAAAGCAGGAGCCATTAAGGAATAGATTGAGAAACTTCTTAAAGCTGGGTTCATTTACCCCATACCTTTGACAGAATGGGTGTCAAATGTTGTCCCCGTGAACAAAAAATAGGAAACAATTAGGGTTTGTATCGATTTCCAGGACTTTAATAGGGATTATCCTAAGGACAACTTCCCTACTCCTTACATCAATCAAATCATAGATAACTGCACCAAAAGCATCATATTTTCATTCATGGATGGCTTTTCTGGCTACAATCAGATAGAGATACTCTCATCTAATCAACATAAATCGACCTTCATTTTCCCATAGGGTACCTTTTCCTATAAGAAGTTACCTTTTGGTTTAAATAACATTGGTGCTACCTTCTAATGCACCATGTCTTATGCTTTCCATGACATCAAACACATCGTAGAACCTTACCTTGATGATTTTCCTTCTCACTCACAGCAGCGAGATCATCATGTTAACCATATGAGAGTCATTTTTCTCAGATGTCGCCATTACAACATATGATTGAATCCACACAAGTGTTTTTTTTTGTGTTGATACTTGCAGACTACTTGGCTTCATAGTTTCCAAGGATGGAATCTGTATAGATCCATTGAAAATTAAAGCCATCTTGGCACTACCCTTGCCTATGATTGTTACTGAAATTCAAAATTTGCAAGAGAATAAAAACTTTTTGCGTCGATTCGTCTGTAATTATGCTGAAAAGACCCATGGTTTCATGCATCCATTAAAAAAGGGCACACCGTTTGTTTGGGATGGCCTTGCATAGCATGCATTCAATACTCTCAAACACACCATTATGCATGTACCAGTCCTACAACCACCCAATTATACCAATTATTACTCCTTGTACGTGGTTGCATCATTATCCACCATTGACATGGTACTAGTTCAAACAAATCAACACGACCATGAACATGTGATTTACTACCTTAGTAAGAGTCTTCTGGACTCTGAAACCTGTTATTTGAATGCAGAGAAGTTAGCTCTGGCCATAGTAATGATGGTCCAGAAATTTTGTCACTACATATTGCTTCGTACAATCACGGTATATGCAGATTCCAACCCCATGTATTACATCTTGACTCATCAAGTTCTTGGGGGAAAATACTCTCGCTAGATTGTTATCCTCCAGGAATTTTAGTTAGAATTTTCAAAATCAAGTTCTAAGAAGTCCCTCATCTTTGCGGAGCTTATGTGTGACCTTCCCTATATTACTGAGGATACCCAACCCTCTGATTCATTTCTAAATGAATCATTGTTCCTCATTAGTTCGACTGACCCCTGGTATGGAGACTTGATTCTCTACCTCTTGATTCAACGCTTCCATCCTACCACAAGTCGACATGAACTTTGTCGTATTCGTCATCATGCTAATTACTATTTTATCATCAATTATACATTGTATCGTCTTTGAATTGACGCAATATTGCGGTGTTTCTTAACTCACGAGGAGACTAAAGTGGTTTTAGATGACTATCACTCTAGATCTTGTGGCGATCATCTTTCTGGGATAACTACCGCCCAGAAAATTTTATGCGTTGGGTGATTTTGGCATTCTATCTTCAAAGATTGTATGGAAGCTGTCAAAACATTCCCACCCTATCATCTTTTCACATCCAAAAAGTGCACCCACCCTGCTCCGTTGCATTCCATCATAGTTGTCAGTCCATTTGTGAAATGGGGCATTGATTTCATGCACTGTAAGCATAACTCAGTTGGGGGGCATGGTTACATCATTGTAGCTATGGATTACTTTACAAAGTGGGATGAGGCTATGCCTACATACGTCAAAGATAGAAAAATTGTTTCCATGTTTCTTTTCAATCACATCATCGCTAGATTCGGAGTACCTTAAGCTATTGTGACTGACCATGGCTCACATTTTCAAAATAAAATGATGTCAAAATTGAGTGTTGAACTAGGTTTTCTTCATGAAAACTCTACACCCTACTACCCATAAGCCAATGGCCAGGTTGAATCCATCAACAAAGTGTTAAAAAACATGCTTCAATGAATGGTAGGATGATCCAAATCGAGTTGGAACTTACACTATTTTCTGCATTATGGGCCTATAGGACTACCATTAAGACATCCACCGGCTTCACACCCTTTCAGTTTGTATATGGGATGGAGGCTACTCTCCGAATAGAATGTGAAATCCCTTCTCTAAATATTACCATAGAATTTCTACCCAATACCACTCTAGAGGAAGAACAATTCTTATACTTGAATAAGCTCGACGAAACCCATTGAGATGCCACCTTGGAAAATGTGGTGCATAAACATTGGATTAAATATCAGTATGACAGATCCATTTAGACTTGCCTCTTCAAGGAAGGTGACCTAGTCTTGACTTATGACCAAAATCATGATAAGTTGGGGGGTGGAAAGTTGGAATCTATGTGGCATGGGCCATATGTTTTTAGTCATGTCTTAGAGAAGGGCGCTTACGAGTTGATATATTATGATGGAATACCCTTGGGATATCCTCAAAATGGGCTCTACCTTAATAAATACTATGCCTAGGTCATCAAGAATAGGTTTTCTATATATAGTGTTTATAGAGTGTTGTGTGTATTTTTAAGTGTGCCAATTTGGTGTGAATGTAAGATGTGTCTTAAGTAAGCCTGCTTATGTAGTGTTATGTTTAAAATGAACATAATATCTCTTATTTCGGCTTTGTAGATGGTGCTAGTCGTTACACCTTAAATCTCACATCAGCATCATGGGTATTGTACTCCCCTACCGGTGATTTGGTGAGCTCGGGAGGAACTTGTTTGGGTCTCACTACAAACAATCTTGCAAAGTACCATGCATTGATTTGTTTGTTAACTAAATCTCTAGCTAACGATGTGAGTCAGATTAGGGTTTACCTAGATTTGGAGTTACTTGTTTATTAGTTAAACCAAGTCTACACCATCTAGAATCCCCTAATTCTTTGTATGTTACAAAGAATTCAACTTTTGGAAAGGTATTTTGAACATGTTTCCTACCATCACATCCCAAGACATTTAAACACAGTAGCTGATTCACTGGAAAATTATGTTTTGGATTGGTATCTTACTCATATTTGAATTTCATTTTAAGTTTTTATTATATACATTCAATCACATAAACACATAAGTATTCATTCATACACATAACATTATCACACACACACATGCTTGTAAATAAAAATTTTAATATATACACTGACACTGAGGTACAAACTAAATCCATAATATTTAAGTCCAGCAAAAAATATGGAACTACCATGTCTCTAGTACATATAAAGGGGAAAAATATGAAGCTTCAAATCTTTCAGTATAATTAGAATACAAAAAAGATGAATCCACTCTGGACTAATCCTCATGCTCATGGTAGCACATCACAACATGGGCCACTCAATAGAGTAGCCTCCCAAAGTGTTCATACACTCCTCTAGTATGGCGCTGGTAGCACCTAGGAATATCATCAATGGAAATGTCGCGTACTCCCACAGGCAACCGCTGAAGGTTGTCCTCAATATCTTGAAGCTCTTCTTTAGCCTACACATTCATGACAACCATATCCCTCACTTCCCCCACCTCTCTATGGGTGAGGTCCCTACTAGAAGGGACGATCATATGTCTGCAAAACAACATTCTATGTCTCAGTATCATTGAAAATACAAAAAAAAATGAAATATAACATAAAATAAAACTGCATGGAATGGTATTCTTCTTACCTTGGTCATCCCGTTGATCTCCCTCTGGTAATGTAATATCAGGGTCACCCTTGAAGTCCGCTTCTACATAGGCGCATTCCTCAAACATCAATAGTTGGACTCATAACCAACGAAAAAATAATGCCCCATATGTGACGGTGGGACCTCCACCACTTCCATGGAGGGCCATGACATCAACCCATCTCAACATCCTAGGATCCTCAGCATCCATGTTGTTCAAAGACACATGTGGTCACATCAATGGAACCTTCTCTAAGAAGAAGGACACCACTAGTGCCCCGTAGTTGAACTACTTTAGTTCACCCCTCTGACACTTGATCAATTGATCCTTGATGCTGACCAACATCCCCTCACTCTATTTTAATATGGTGGAATCCATACACTCCACTGCATACAACATATGTGCATGATTGGTCTGGTGGGAATCCCCGTTTCTTGCTACCTTCTCTACCATGAAGTCCATGGTCCTCAGAGGTTGATCTATAATATGTTTTATGGATACTTTTCCTCCTTGGGACCAAGTCTCGACCACACAATATCCATCTATGAGATCATCCATCGACATCTCTCCACCCTTGGGACCTGTAAGTAACACCAGATGCCCCATATGGGATAGTCTGATCAGGAAATATATATCCTTGACATCGATAGTCAATATATGTGTTCGAACTAGAAATTTTGTTGGTTGGAATCCCACATCGCGATCAATTACTCCAACAACCACACATAGGCCCTCATCCCTGGTACCTTGAAGTATTCCAGGAGCCTGCATTCTCATAAGGATATCACAGTCATGGGATCATTCACCACTTGGGTTTCATCAACATCATGCTCCCGTTCTTTCCAAATCACCATCCTATGATTCAAATACCTTTCAAACACCCATAAGACACATGTTAGACTCCAAATCAAGAGGTAGAATTCAAAATTTTGGCTTGATTGTTTTTTGGGAGTCCCTCGTCGTTGACGCTCTTTCTCCAAGGGAACATAGTGATGGCTCTCTTTCACCTAAGGAATAGATCACCTTCGATGCTCTTTCCCCTTTCAAGGGGTGCACCAGCGCACCTCTATAAAAGGAGAAGAGCGTCGCTCTATGCACGCCCTTCTCCTTGGAAAATCCTTCTCAAAACACAAAAAAACAAGATAAAAGAAAAAATTTGAACCGTGAAAGGAAAGAGAAGAGTGTTAGCTATTACCTGGTCCAGACAGTTCAATCAGAGGAGGCTCGTAGCTCCCAAAATATCCACCACAAAATCCTATCTTAATGCACAATTTTTACCCAAATGCCAATAGTAAAAACACAATGGTGAAAAAACTTAACTATTCCACTATTTGTATGTTATTTTTAATTTTTTATTGAAAATAATTAGTGGAATAATTAAATATTTAGGGTTTTTCTTCATGTTCTTCTATAATTTCCATGGTAAAAATGTTCTAACATCATTTTTGGATATTTCAGGATATTATTGGACTTTTTTTGCTATGAGTGAGTTTATTTTTGTCTTTTTCACGCTTCGATTTAAGTTGAAAAAGTACCGAGCATTTTTCATACCTTCGTCATGCTCATTAAACATCCAGTGAAGAGGTATTGAGTGTCCTTTTACTATTTTTCATTCTCATTAAAATGTTTTATGAAAAAAGAACCCCTTACAAAGTCAACTTTAATCTCTTTTCAATACCCTTTAATCATGAAAAGATAGCCAAGTGAGCTTGATGCTTTAACACTTGTAAAAATATTTTAAAGGTCTTCTAGTCAGTGATAGTCTACCCATTTTTCGGACCAATTAGACTCATTTACGGAAAAGGTACACTCTAGTTTATCATGACTAGAAGAGTTCTCCTAGGCATTAGTTTATACCTTTTTAGGCCCTGGGGACTAAATTTATGAAAAAGTCCACCCTAGAGTCTTCTTATTCATTTCAGACTCTCTAAACATGAAACAAAAAATGATTTTACCTTCCTCAGACTCATAAAATTAAAATGATGAAGGACCCTTTATGGGAATTATCCTGTCCTTTCTCAGGTTCATAAAATGTATGAGAATTGACTCATCACTTGATGAGCTACATCGATCATTTGTTACCCTTTTCAAGCTTGTTAAAAAGAAAATATGTACTTGTCCTTTGCGATGGGGAAATTAAGGGAATGGGGAACATATTTCATTTGTATTAATGACAGCTCATAGTCCACCCTTGAACATGGCACCTATCTGCATTTGCATTTCAAATATTTAGGTATTCATCTTATCATTGAGTCGATCCACTTTCATGATTCATTTAAATCCTTTGATTCAATTCAAAGAATGCATCATCATGTTTTAGCATTACATTTGGTCTCTCCCTCGTTGAGTCAATGTTGCCAAGTCATTTGTCGTGTCATTCAATTTTCAAGGGAAACCTCCACTATGGTCTACCTTTACAGTTTCCTTACCTCCCTTCAAGTCAGTCACATCTAAATTAGTCAAATGGTTGTTTTCATCACTTCAACATCATATGTGTTCCAAGTTTCATGTCAATGATGGGGGAAACACCATGGCCCTCCTTTGACCAGTCTATTCCCATTGACATCAACACATCATCTGGGAATTAACCTTAGAAACCAGTCAAATACATTGAATCATGCATGCCTCAATGGCAGGTCTCCTCTCTTTCAACAGTGGGATTTCCTCAATGGCCTCTCATTGGAAGATTCTATCGAGTGTTCGACTACAATTCCTCTATTCACATTTAGAGGAATGTAATAGGATACCTTGGGAATCATTGGCATCAATGATTATCTCCCTCACTCTTGTTAATGGTATACGTTAATGACCGGTAATCAAGTGGTTTCTACCATGTTCGACATCAAGACATCTATTCACATGGATATAATTGTATCATTTGGAATTAGAATGAATACCTTGAGTGGTTAGGTATTCAATTGAATATGTTCCTATCATCAGGTTGAGATGAAGTATTGTTTGAATTCATGACATGGATCCACATTGTATGTTTGGTGGTTATGTTCATATTTTGGGTTAGTACGACATGGATATACTTTGTATGTTTCATAGAAATGTTTCAATTTGAGTCTTGATAATCATGGATCTACAAACTACAATAGCCATGACATGGTCATTGTACATGGACCTAAACTGTATTGGTTTGCAGCCATGCTTGAGTCAGACAGTCGATAATTGGTCTGGTAGCAAGTCTTCACTCGCCACTCTTTTTCCTTTGATACCATAACCATATCTAGTAACATTCCTCTAGCTTCATACTTTCGGGGGCATTCCGTTACACCCAAAAAATTTATTAACGCTTTATCCCTGAAAGTCACATGGCCAAATAATTTTTGGGGGATTTTGTTTATCAACCCTAGGTAGTCTAATGTATCTTTCCACCTAGCATAGAGCTTCAGGAACCTGATGGTTCCTGTCACCTAACCACAAAGATCATTGGCGCACTTATCTTGTTTTCAAAGAGTGTCAACAGTCCAAAAAGGGAAAAAAAGAGAAGATTCAAGAACCTTCTAGGAGAAATCTCTCATGAAGGATGATCCTAACTACTTGGGATAGGTGGAACTCGAGATCCTAACCCATAGGGATCATTCCCTACCTTCCTCCCAAAATATCCCAACCCCTTTTGGATTCCATTGTCCTATAAAAGAAAGCTACATGGACTATGTGAGGGATAGAGACCAAGATAACACCTTTATGTTGTTAGATTCAAGTATGGTATAGGAGGCAAAGAGAGATTGGTTATGAGTGAGATGTTGCATAGTTTGTAGAGTGTGTGTGAGAGTGAGTCAAAATATTTTGTAAAATAAAAGCTTCAACATCAAGGCTTTCATTGTGGATTTATTTTCACATTTTTTAATACAAACATGTTTCCATTTCCCATAAATGATTCACGTTGGTATCGATTATTTATTACTAGTTTCCTTGATCATTAGTATAGATTACTGAATTTTCTTGTTTCTCCCATATTTTATCTTATTTTTTATGTTCTTTCCAGGTACAACTGACTGCATAAGGATCTATAAAACAAGGAACACCTTCCAAACTAAAGGTAAGGAGAGCTTAGCATTCAAGTAGTTTAGTCATCTAGGGAGAGGATACATCACTGTGTCCTTTTGTTCTATATCTACCCCATGCAAGCTAGGGGAATAAGCTATGTGCTCACTGATTGAAATATTACTGGTAACAAGTTCTAAGGCTAATACTTGGAAAAAAGGGATTTACTTTCTCATTCGCCCATTTTTATCTTCCCCTAAATGGAATCATAAACACTCTAGTTCTCTTTACAAACCCATCTTGGACTATTATATTATTTTCCAACATAATATTTACGTATATTTGAGTCATCATGACAATCCAAACACATGGCCCATATATGGATATTTGCATCATAAATGCCTAACCATTCACTAGTCAAGCCTTGGCCTTTAGCTCTACACTAGGAATCCTTACTAGCATATTTACATCATTTTACATAATCTAATTTTATGCATTCTAAGAATCAAAACTAGGGTATTATAGAGCCTCTATCATTTTAGGAAAGTGGTTCATGTAGTTGGTGTAATTTACAAAATTTCACAATTGGTTATTGTGAATTGTCCCTAAATTGACATGTTCATTTAAATGGAAAGAAAAGTAGTAGGGTTGACTCAAGGGAAAGTCAACGAGTGTGATCAGATATTTTTTCCCTTTCAGTTTTGGAGAGTTATAGAATATGGAATATTGCGGGTGTGCCACAAAATAATATTGATATCAATGGATAAATGCAATAGATAATGTAGGAAAGCAACAAAGGTTGGTAAAATTTAACCACTTCATGTTGTATAAAATTCCTTTAGGGCTATGAGAAATGGGGGGGATTTATTTAGTGGTTAGTTAGTTGATGTTTTAGATTGTTGTTATTGTCCTAATATAAACATACCCACTATGTTGTTGCAAGAGGGTATTGTGATCTCTGTCAATGAATGACTAAAGAATTATTTGGGGTCCCCTTTAAAATTATATGCTTATGGTTACTATGGATGTGCTGTATACTATGTATTTTATTGAATCATGAGTAGTATGTGATTATCATGACATATTATTATGATTTATTTTCCTAATTTTTGTGATAGTTTTGTATTTTTCAGAGTATAGATTGAATACATGTTGGTTAAGAGATTTAATGGGGTTGCAGACATCCTAAAATGCCTTCCATAAATATTTAACCTCTCATCAACACTTTGTGTGAGACTTTATTTCCTTTGGTAATATTGAATATGCTAGTGAAAATAGACTACATTGGAGACTTTTTGTTCCTATATGAAAAACCCATTCTCCATAAAATTCCAACACATAGGCTTCCACCTAAAAGATACATTGATTTCTCTATTTATTTGGTGCTTGGATTTTCCCTGGTATATAAGAATCCATATAGAATGAGTACACCCCAGTTGGAGATACAAATGAAAATGGAAGATATATTAAGAGAGGGATACATACAACTAAATGTATCTCCTTGGGGAGCACAAATATTTTTGTGAAGAAGAAGGATTGAACTTTAAGGTTGTGCATTGGTTTCAAATTAATGAACATGGTCATTGTATGGAGTAAATATCTTCTATCCAGAATTGATGACTTGTTGATCAAATAAGATAAGCAAATAATTTATCAACGATAATTTGAGATCAAGTTACCATCAAGTAATGATAAATAAGGAAGACATCAATAATATAGATTTCAAAATGAGGTGTGGACACTATGAGTTTGTAGTGGTGCCATTTGTTTTGAAAAATGAACCAACTACTTTAATGTGCTTTCTTAATGGAATATTTAGGAAATTTTTGGACAAGGTTGTCATTATGTTCCTTGATGTCAATATTTTTAACTCAAAATCAAAGGAGGAGCATGAAAAGAGCTTGATATTACTACTACAAGTGACAAGAGAACATCAACTTTATGTTAATTTAAGCACGTGTTCCTTTTATTAGAGGCATATTCATTATCTGGGACACATCAATCTTGATGAAGGAATAGTAGTAGATCCAAACAATATTGAAGTTATTATGGGATGGACTACATCTAAGAACATATCAAAGGTAAGGCCCTTCAAGGGAGTGCTTGGATAATACAAAATTTGTATAGAAATATTATCCAAAATGGCACATCCAATTACAACATTACAAAATAAGGGAGTCAAATTTAAATGGACATAACAACGTGAGGAAAAAATATAGTTTTTAAATAAACTACTCACTAGAGAAACCATTCTCAATATTGTTGATCCAAATGAATATTTTGTGGTAAATACATGTTTTCAAATAGGGAATTAGTGGAATTTTTACTCAAAATGGGCATGTGGTTTATAATGAATCTAATAAAATTGAGCTAGATAAGAATTATGTCACATGATTTAGGCCTTGTTGCCATAGTGAATGCATTGAAAATGCGGAGACACTATGTAATGCGGGGGGGGGGAATGAGTGCAAGGTAGACCATAGTGGTCTAAAGAATTTATTTGAACCTCAAACTTTGAATGTGAAGAAGGAAAGGTGGTTATAATTTTTTTTTGAATTCAATTTTCATATTAAACATATTGAAGATAAAGGAATTAAGATCATCGATGCACTCATCAAAAGGATACATCCAATGCATGCTACAATTATTTGTGTTTTTCAGTCATTTTTGAGGAGAAAAATTAGTAAGTTTGTTATCTTAAATTAGCATTATTTTCATGTCAAATAAAGATTATGATAGGAAAATATACATCCAAAATATGAAGACTATAAGTTGGAAAATGATGGGATTCTTATGCTTGACATAGATTTTATGTTCGTAGTTATAATGAATTAAGAAAAAATGTAATGAATGAGATACATAATGTTATATATTATGGACATATTCTATACCTAAAGATAATTGTAGCAGTAAGGAATCAATATCTTCTACTAGGGTTGAAAAAATACATTGTTGATTATATAATTAAATGTATGAAATGTCAGAGAGTAAAAGTTGAACATAAACATCCATAATGATTTCTATATTCGTTTCCACTACCAAATTGTAAATGAGAAGTGGTGGACATATATTTTATCCCCAAGTTGTCCAAGATGGAAAGGAAGCATGACTTGTTGGCCAAAACCCACCAACAAATCCTCATCGATGGGGGTTCTCGTTCTGTCGATGCCCAACCAGCACGATCTCCCTGAGCACTGGCCCAGAAATGTTTTACCCTGCTCAAAAACACCTGTAGAGCAGATGAAGTCTCACTCAAGATGTTCAAGGGAGAACTGTCAGAACCAAGTTTTCGGTAGTGAGGAGGAGAATTGGGGCATCAACGATTTATCTGCATAACTATCAGATCTAGCTGAGACATTTATCATATATCGTAGCATTAATCACAGATCCATCATTACAACCATAGATATAATATATTGCTTCATTCATCTATTTATCCCAGCAGTATCACATTCTTCATTCATAAAACATAATCATCAGACATTGACATCGCAGTACATAAAGAAAGAAAAAGACAAAAGAAAACAATGGTTCAACTCAACATTCATCGTATCATATTACTTTATGCACAACATATACAAAACAACAACTGTCTTTCTCCACAGTGAGAGGAAGATCAAACCACAGAGTCACATACAGATAATAAAAGATTCAATCTCTCACTTGCTCTCTGCTATCATTTCTCATTTCAATATGTCTTACATTTTCAATTCTAATTCTATATATAGGATTGCACCTTTACATTTAAGGTCCACTTCTAACTAACTCCTAACTGATTTAACCACTAATGACCTATATCCACAAAATGTGGTCAACCGATACAAAAAGATGCATAAAATATTCAAAAATAGTTTGTTTTTCGCCCATCGCGCTATCTTTGCCTTGTGCGGTGTCACGTGAGCTTACATAGCCTCCATGGTGCTGCACAACTCACTTACCCCAAAACCCCTGCCAAGAGGCCCCCAACACAGTCTTGTGGCTCATCCTCGAGCCACATCAAGTAGACAAGGTGTACTCCGTCGTCTTTACCTTGAAATCCTCATACTGCTTCAATATCACTTTGACCTATGCTTGAACATTTTCAGCTTCATCCTAACAACTAAGCAGGTCCTGCTTCACAGGGTGCTCCACCAACTTAGTATCCACCATCTTCTTCTCGTCATGCACATCCTGCAGTGTGGCGACTACTTTAATATCCAACTGCGCTAAAATCTCTTGGAATTCTTGCAGCTCAATGATGCACTTGTGATGTTGTTCTTGTTCCTCTGCGGCTCTTTGCTATAGTTCTCTCAGCTCAGTGGAAGGCATAAGCTGAATCATGAGTGGCATTTCCCTTAATGTTGTCTTCAATGTCATCAACCAACTGTCGACTTCCTGTGCTTGCATAGTCAGTTGGTCTAATTGCCCATCCTGGATGACACTTCCCCAAAATTATTTCATTTCCTCTGTGATCTTCTTTGCTTCCTGCTCCATTGCTTCAAACTGAGGTGCGACTGCTTCAATGGCATCCTTACGCTCCACAATTTTCTCTAGTGGTGTTTCTAGGTAGACCATAGAATTAAGAATATTTTTGGTCAATTGGAGCTGGATGATGACCTCACTTAGTCACTTAGCTTTGGTGACTGCATCAAGTTTTGATGTGCTTTCATAAACATGTTGGCATGCCTCGCCAACAGTCGTTTCTACCTTTCCTCTAATTGCAATCAGATGTGCATTCTCAACAATCAGGAGGTCAGTCTGCTTTTTCAGGTCGGTAATATCTTCATCATATTTCCTTTTCATCTCGTCATGGGTTGTCTTCAGTGCTGAAACCTCCTACGCTTTTGTTGTTGCTAACTATTCCTTTACCTGGCGCAGCTCCTCAACCTCTGTCTTCAGATTTGTAGCTTCCTCATGCAACTGTAAGCACCCATCATCGAGCTCTCTATTCCTATCTACCAACTCATGGTTGGTGACTCGCTGTATTTACATTATGGTCTGGGTCAGCAACTTGTTGATATCCATTGCAACACCCTATAGCTGCTACAAGGTGGAGTTCACATCGTCACTTCCTGCATCAATTTTAGTCAGGGGAGATATTATACCTAAATTTCATCATCAACATCTGATAAGATCCCAAAATTCAGTGTTTCCCTCAATCCCAAATTTTTAAGCCAAGAACATTGGTCCAGACATCAAATTTGTATATGAAAATTGAGCATCGCTTCTACCCTTTAGTCAAAAAGTGGTACCTTCTTTAGCACCGTCTATAAGGTGTTGGTAGTAAGTGGTGGCACTACCTTTACCCTTTAACCAAGGAGAGGTTCTGCCTAGAACCTCTCTATCATGGTGAACAAAGAGCGGTTCCCTTGGTAAAAAGTGAAAAAGAGAGGTTCGCATGAAGCGTCTCAAAAGAAGACTTCATGCCACCCTTATCCCTGATCACTAGGTTCAATTGGGATTGAGATCCATCCTTGCAGGATCTCCTAGCCACCTCACTCACCAATTTCTAAACCATCCCTATCCATTGCAATATTATAAAAATAGGCTCAATTCCCATGGTTGAGGAGAGAGTAATGTTATGTTGTTACTTTGATATTCTGGCCTAAGTCAGTCAAGAGAGCTTGGAGGAGCAAGTTGGATTTGTAGGGCACAAGATGTTGGTTTTGTCAGAGAGTATATCAACACTAAGGCATAGGTTGTAAACTCTTTCTTAATTTTATTAATGTAAAGTTGGTTCCTTTCCCATATACTTGTTATGTTATAATCGTGCATGTTATTGTCAGATTCCTTAGTCACTAGCATAGATCTATAGATGATGTTCTAGTATCTTTGATCTCTTGTGTGTTTGATGTGTTTATGCAGGTATTTCCTCGGATACCTTTTGTCATAAGAGAAGAACCATGTCACTCCATCAAAGATTGCATTCTAGGTGTTTATAACTTCTAGGGAAAGTCTTCCAACCTTATTGTGAACCATTTGTCCTGGATATGAACCATTCAGAACAAAGGAACAACTTCTATCTGTAGAAGGTGCAACAAAATTCCTAGCAACAAATATGGCAACTCCACTGGGGAAGAGCTTCAGCTGATATGATCTTCCTTAGTCTTTTCGAAACACTTGTCTGAAATCCAAAGCTCCCATTCTTCATTAGTTCAATCAGATCCACTAGCTGATCTAGTGGTTATTGGTTCAGTATCTTCATATTTGTTTAGATATGAGTTTTCTAACCTTCTATGCTCTTAAATACTGCTAATTTCTGATTTGAATACCAATTGCACAGTGATCTAACTTTGTTTTTTCGTGATTTTTTTTGTTTTGAAAATCTACAGGGAAATGCGCATGGATAGTAGGCAACAATGGTGCCACCACCTAAACTCAGTTAGCAAGGAGCGGTGCCACCACCTATAAGTAGAAATTAGGAAGCAGTGCTCGAGCAGAATCACTTTGTCAGTAACCCTCTAGAAGCAGTGCCAGGTAAGTCTTTATAAACTTGTTTTTTCAAATTTTTTGCAAAAAAATTGGTTATCTTACTTTCAGTTTTGAGTGTCTGGTTTCGTATTGAAATGATTTGAGTGCTTGAGTGTTGAATTTGGTGTGGTAAAAGGCTTGTTTTTTTGAAATCAAAGATCTAGGATAGATTAATATTTTCATTGCTCTTCTTTATTGTTTTTAAGTTTTTCGAAAGGAATGTTGTTTGAGAGCTTAGCATTAGTTAGATCTCAGTATTTCATTTTTCATTAAAAGTTTGTGAAGGACTTCTTTTTGCTTTGAAAAAAGAAAATTTCTTATTGAGAGTTGTTTATATTGTTGTTGGAGAATGAACTATTGGACCTCTGATTAGCCTCCTTAGCTTTAAGATTTCCATATTTCTTCTCTTTCTTTTATACGTTGATCTCATCAAAAGAAAAATATTAGTGCTTTTAAGTTAGATCTTTCTAGTTTTTAATGGAAAAATTGATAAATTGTTGATTATACCTTTGATTTTGTTTTGTCTTTCTTCTTATAAAAGAGATCTTACATTATGTTGCTTGCTTTCGAAATTTGTTTGAAGTTTGTTGCTTGTTCTCTTTCTTAGAAAAAGTTTGGTTTAGTGTAGTGGTTTGGGAAATTTTTGGTTCCAAAAATGAAAATTGAAAGAAAAATACTCTCTCCTTCCCATAGGTAGGCATGTGTTGAAAAGTAAAGTGAAATTATCTGCATTTCATATTTGCATGGCTTTACATTTCTGTCAAAATCTCATGCATTCACCTAATCGCTCAAGATAAAATTAGTGGTCGTTATAGGTCTAAAATTGTATAGAAATTTTAGTGATAAATTAGTGACATGTTCGGGCATCGTAAAACGTAGGAGCTATCATTACTTTGTCCGCACTACAACTTGGGACTAGCGTGGTTATTCCATGTACCATCGGTATAACGAAAGGCCTTTCATGTACCCTTGATGTATATAGAAAGGTACTTCACATACTTGATTGTATATCGGAAGGCCCCTTGTGAACGGTTGTGCATTAGCAAACAATACTACCGATTTGAGATCCCACGTACCTTACGTATATCAGGAGACCTTACTAGGATTCCTTATCAAACTAAGAAATACCCTTTCGCCATCTTGTTTGGAGAAATACACCAAGAACAGCACTCGGGGAGATTACCACACATGTACCTTGAGTATATCATGAGTTGCACCTGCTTGACAAGCCTGGTGAGAGACCGACTATTTTGAGCTCATCCTATCACTTAAGTTTGCTTATGTCCTGGAGCTTGAGTAGGAGAATTTTTTATTTGATTTTTCTTAGTTTTGAGACTCTAGGTTAGTTTAGTAACTAATACAATCTGGCTGAGTTTCAATTGAGAATATCTAGAAGGAATTAGGCCTTACCACCCAATTTTCCTCCTGTTACGGGAGAAAGTCCAATGGAAGAAATCAACCAATGACCTGCAACTAGTTCCCATGACGAATAAAATCTAGTTCTAGAAAGTGGAGACCAATTCACTTCTTATATTAATCCCTTGGCTCAACCGCTTCCTATGGCTGATACTTCCTTTCATCCGCATATGGAAGGTCGTACCAATACTCTTGATGCACCTGAGTATGGAACTGATGCTCCGTTTTGGAGAAATTTTATGGGTCGGGCCATTTCCTCATTTAGGGTTAATAGAACCTCTCTTGAGCGAACTTCTCTGGTTGAAGAAGAATATAGACAAATCCAAGCATCTACTCACCATGCATGAGATTTTCAAGAGATAATGCATAGGCTAGAAAAAGTTTTGGCCGCACCTGCACCTCATACTGAATCTATATCAGCTATATTACCCCATAATATGGATCCTTGGCCTGTGGATGAAATTAGAGCTTCCACTGATGGTCATCCAGCATATGGTGAGACTTCTCGCAATCCAAGTCAAACCTCTAATTCTGCTCATGCAGTTTTGAATTCTAGGTCTATCTCTAGTCACCCCATACTTTCTATGGCTAGGGGGAAACCTTCAGTTCCAGTAGTGTTTGTACCTTCTAACACCAGGGGAAATCCTTGGCATGACCTACGTTACCCACTAGTGGAGTTGTTACCAATAATAGACATACCTCTACTGCAGGACAATCCGCAATATATGTTCCTCCCACCAATACAAATATGGCAAACCCTCCTTTAAGTTCAGTTCAACCTTTAGTAGCACAACATGTAGTTAATCAACCCTCATGGGTTTATGGTTACCCAAAAAATCAAGTACCTATAGGGAATATGAATTATCAACCTACCCCTACAGGAATTCCTTACACTTGAATTCATTACCCTGGGAATACATTTACACCGTGGGGGAAACCCAATTGGTCTTACATGCCAGCAATAGGAGGAATACCCATTCATACTACTGGAGATGTAGGTGGACCACCGCATGGAGGTCCTCCCCTAGAGGGGCCTGGAGGTACTCCTCTCGATGGTCCTGGAGGTCCTATTGGTCCTCCTCCTGGTGGTCCTAAAGGTCCTAGTGATCCTCCTGCTATTGGTCCTGGAGATCCTAGCAGTCCTCCTCCTAGTGGTCATGTTGGTCTTCCTCCTGGTGGTCCTAGAGGTCCTCCTCCTAGTGATCCTAGTGGTTCTGGTGGGCCAGGTGGTCCCAGAGGTCTAGGAGGACCAAGTGGTCCTGGTGGTTCTAGTGGTCAAACCCCTTTAGGTGGATCTTCAGGAGGTTCAACTCATCAACCGTTTCATCAACCTGTATACCAATTAACATATGGTCCTATTGGTGGATACATGCCTTATCAATACTACCAGTATGTGGAACCCAATCATTAGTTACCTTTCCTAGAAACTTTGGAATTACCTAATTTTTCCAAATTGATAAATGATCCCATTCGACACAACCCTTCGTGGCCCACGATTCTGGTAAATTTTCCATTGAACATTCCAAAATTTAATGGAAAGCAAGGAGATCGTCCCAAAAACCATGTTATGATATTCCATCTGTGGTGTTCCTAGAACTCCCTGATGGATGATTTTGTTTGTTTTTTACTCTTCCAACACACATTGATCGGTATGACTACGAAACGGTACATTGAACTTCCACAACATTCATTTATGGACTTTATCTTTATGGAAACTATTTTCCTTACACACTTTCAACTACCAATTTTTTATGAAACAGGTACGGATGTTTTAACTTCACTCGATTAGAACACCTCCATGCACATATCGGATCATATCCATGAGTGGAGAAGGCAGAGAAGAATCATTAAAGAACCCATCCCGGACCAACTCCTAGTTGATTGGTTCACTAAGTCATTGTTTCCTCCTATTGCCTAAGATGTGGCTATGGACGGTGTTGTTACCAAAGAGCAGGCTATCAGTCACACACAGTATCTGGATTTGGTCTATTCCCAATTTGGAATGTTGTATGACCTAATTCTGCAAGCTCCTCACCCCAACACAGATCCCGCTAAGCCAACGATAGAGACTCATGTTTATGGGGTGGTTGGTTCAATCCATCCCTCATCGACAACCAAATGTACCAAGCAAACAAACGCTTCTACCACTACTCCTTTGACTCTTACAGTTTCCACCGATTTGAATTCCATACAAATTTCACAGGAACTCGACAATAAGAAAAAGGGAAAAGGTAAAAACAAGAAACCTGGGAACCAATAGGAGAATCCTAAACCAACGACCAATGAGAATGATACAGGGAAGAGGTAAGCCAAATATCCCTTCTTATTGTGTGTAGGAGATCACTTCATAGGAGAATGTCCTCGTCATGACGAAATCAGTAAATTCTTGAATAGTAACCCCACACCAATAGTTCTCACTAACCCTTTTCCCTCTCAACAACAATTGATAGACCACATGTCTAATCAGGGAACCTCCAATTCCATGGAATAAATCAAAATGAGGTCTTCTAAGACCGTTAGTTTTAGTACCCATAGTCAATCTTATGACAAGCCAGTAGAGAAAAAAGATGAAAATATTTCTTCTGACAAAGCCCCTTCTACTAGTTCTCCCCCATCTTCGTCTAATGGCCCTCTCATGATCAAAAAACCTAATCTTGACCTAATTTTATGACCACCTAAGGCTACCCTCAGGAAGTTTGTTTTCAATCCCAATACCTGAGCTACGCAATTCTATAATGTTGTCGAAGATCTAGCTCATGCACCTTGTGTGATGTCTACCCTCGAGGTACTCCAACGTTGTCCAATGCAATGTAAAAACCTAGTAACAGATTTGGGGGCATTAGACCTAGATAATACTGATTTGCTTCATTTCAACATAGAGAACTATAAATCTAGACTACCTCACCAACTCATGTTTCATATTGCTTCTAAAGTAGTTCAGAGAAAGGTACATCGGACCATCCTGGATGAAGGAGCTTCGACATCAGTCTTGTCTATAGCATGTTGGAGAGCCATTAGTTCTCCTGAGGTTATGAAATCACCTACTATCTTCAAAACTTTTGATGGACAAGGTTTTCAGCCCCATGGTCTATTGCAAACATTATCTATTGAGCTTGGGGGAAAAGCTATTTCCATTCAGGTGGAAGTAGTAGACACCCCGTTAGATTGGAATATTCTATTGTGAAGGAATTGGTTTTACGCTATGACCACTGTTGCTTCGATAGTATTTAGAACTCTCCAATTTCCGCATATGGGGAAGATTGTCACTATTGATCAACTTGATTTTTGCATGCTGGATGTTACAACCCCCATGGAGAATAACATCCCTATGCTAGGTCAATCCCCTCCTCCTTACCAATCAATTGGGATAAGTATACTAAAATACTCCACCCTCATGGGTGTGTTTCCGTTAGCCCCTCCTAGTACAGAAACGATGACAATAAATATGATTTCAACAACTAGATTTAGTACCAAGGGCAAATAAATTGTCGAGTCATCCTCTCTTGGCCTGCATTAAGCAATGTATGATGCTATCCAATCCATTTTAAATGACCATGTTGATGACCTTCATCTCATGGATTCAGATCCTTACCTCCTGCCTTATTGGTTGGAACCTTCTCTTCCCACTCTAGACTATCTTACACAGACTTTTCCTTCATATGAGTCCATCATGGATATTATGAGTGAGATAGAACTCATATGGGAATATCATCATCATCGATATTCTTTTCTTCCCAACGCCGCTTTGGTAGGTTTTTACCTTGAAACACTTATCAGTAATGATATTGTCACCCATATGCAAATGCCCGTATTGTTGCAAAATATAGAATCTGAAGGAAACCTATGAAACATTACTAAAACAACCCCAATTGACATATCAGTCAAAACTGGAACCATTGAGCATGTTAACATAGGGAAGAACTGATCAATAGAAGAAAATGAAGCATATAGAGCATTATTCCTAGAATTCCAAGATATTTTTTCTTGGACTTATGAAGAGATTGTTGGGATAGACCCATCCATTGTGGTTCATGAAATTCAAACCTATCCCATAGCAAAACCTGTCAGGAAGAAATTGCGTCAAGTCCATCCCTGGAAGGCTGTAGCTATTAAAGATGAAATAGAGAAACTTCTGAAGGTAGGATTTATTTATCTTGTACCCTTGATGGAATAGGTATCAAACATTGTCCATGTGAACAAAAATTAGGGCACCATTAGAGTCTGCATCGATTTTTGAGACATGAACAAAGCTTGTCCCAAAGACAATTTTTTGACTCCTCATATCGATCAGATTATCAACAACTGTGTTAAAGTGTCATCTTCTTGTTAATGGATGGATTTTCTGGCTATAATTAGATTGATATATTTCCCACCGATCAGAACAAAATGAAATTTATATGCCCGTGCAAAATTTTTCCTATAATAAGTTACCTTTTGGCCTTAAGAATGTCGGAGCTACATTCCAACGTGCCGTGTCCTATGTGTTTCACGATATTAAAAACATTGTGCAGCTGTACCTTGATGATCTCCCAACACATTCACATCAATAGGAAGACCACCCTAGGCATCTTAGAGACATTTTTCTGAGATGTCATCATTATAACATACGGCTCAATCCACACAAATGCATTTTTTGTGTTGAGACGGCACATGTCCGTGGCTTTGTGTTTTCTAAGGATGGCATCCAGATAGATCCACTGAAGATTAATGCTATATTGGCCCTACCTGCCCCAACAAATATTGTTGAACTCCAAATTTTGCAAGGGAAGACAAAATTTCTTCGTCGTTTCATTTGCAATTTTGCTAAAAAAACGCATGGTTATATGTGTCTCCTGAAGAATAACACTCCATTCTTCTGGGATGACCAGGCCCAACAATCCTTTGATAATCTCAAGCATGATCTGACTCATTCACCAGTGATACACCCCTAGATTATTCAAAGGATTTTCTCTTGTATGTTGCTACCTCCACTACTACCATTGGAATGGTTTTAGCGTAGGAAGATCCCAACGGTTAGGAGCACCTAATATATTACAGCAGTAAGAATCTTATTGATTATGAAACCTAATACTCATGTGTGGAGAAGTTAGCATTGGATACTGTCATTGTTTTTCATAAATTTCGTCATTGTATCTTGCTTCGCACTACCATGGTACTTGCAGATCAAAACCCTATGTACTACATCCTCACTCGTCAGGTGCTAGGGGGGAAGTATTCTTATTGGATTGTCATCCTACAAGAATTTGACCTTGAGTTTTCCAAGTCCACTTCAAAGAAATCCTTAGTCTTTGTAGAGCTAATGTGTGACCTTCCCTATGCTTCAATGGATACTAAGCCCAGTGATTCATTTCCAGATGAATTCCTTTTCTTGATAAGCACAACCGACTGATGGTATGGAGATTTAATCATTTATCTCCAAACTCAAATATTTCAGCCCAATATATCCCATGATGATCATTTCCATATATGTCACCATGCAAAATACTACCTTATATTAAATGATACTTTGTATAGACGCGGTATTGATTCCATTCTCTGACAACGCCTTACACATGAAGATGCTGAACATGTCCTTAATGATTGCCACTCTGGAGCATGTGGCGTTCATCTTTCTGGGATGCCTACAGCCAAGCAAATCCTTCATGCTTGCTATTTTTGGCCTTCAATCTTCAAATATTGTCACAAGGCTGTTAAGAAATGCCCACCCTGCTAACATTTCTATCTGAAAAAGTGCACCCACCCTTCTCCTTTACACCCCGTCATTGTAGTTGGCCCATTTTCCAAATGGGGAATTGATTTTATAAATTGTAAACCTACCTCAGTTGGGGGGCATGGTTACATCATCGTAGCCGTATATTATTTCACAAAATGGGTTGAGGATATGCCTACGTATGCAGAGGATGGTAAGAATATCGCACTCTTCTTATTTAATCACGTGATAGCTAGGTTTGGAGTCCCATGGTATATTGTCACTGACCATGGATTACATTTGTGAAATCAGAAGATGACCAAGTTGAGTACCAATTTGGGCTTTCACCACGAAAAATCAACACCTTACTATCTGTAGGCTATTGGTTAGGTCAAGGCCATTATTTTTTTTTTTTAAACCATGCTGCAGAGGATGGTTGGAGATCATAAGTCCAACTGGCACCTGACTCCCTTTTCCTCCCTTTGGGCTTTACAGGACTTTGGTAAAAACAACAACTAGTTTCACACCATTCCAGTTAGTTTACAAAATAGAAGCTGTCCTTCCTATCCAATGCTAGATTCCATCACTAAAACTTGCAGTAGAAATTCTACCAAACACTTCCACCGAGGAAGAGATATTTCTATACCTGAGTAATCTTGACTAAACCAGAAGAAATGTTGCCTTAGCTAATGAGGCACATAAGAAATGCGTCAAGGCCTAATACAATAAATCTGTTTAGCTTCAGGTTTTTAATGAAGGTGACCTAGTTTTGACCTATGATCATAGACACAATAAACTAGGTAAAGGAAATTTCGAGTCAATGTGGTATGGTCCCTTTCTCATCAACAAAGTTTTAGAGAAAGGAGCTTACGAGCTCATAGATTATGATGGGATACCCTTCGGGAAACCTCACAATGGGTTGTAACTGAAGAGTTACTATGCTTAAATAATTTTTGTATGGTACCTTGTATATATGTATATTATTGGATTTCAGTGTGTTGTGTCTTGTTTCAGTATGGTGTTGAGTTTAGTGTCCAAACTGTTTATACCATATTTTGGTTATGCAGATTGAATGTACTTTTACATCTTTGCTGATGGTTCTTGCCGTCATACCCTAAACCTTGCTTCAACTACTTGGGTTCTCTATTCCCCAGATCATGACCTACTTAGTTCAAGAGTGGTTTGCATTGGTCCCACTACCAACAACATAGCCGAGTATCAAGCAGTAATAGGTCTATTGATTGAAGTTGCATCTCAAAACATTAATGACTTGGTAGTGTTTATGGATTCACAATTAGTGGTTTGTCATCTAAACCATGTTTATGCCATCAAAAACCTTGTACTTCTCCTTTTATGTTGTAGCTTGCATTTATTAGAAAGTTCATTAGAGTGTATTACTTATAGGCATGTTCCTAGGTCAGATAATACAGTTTCTGATTCGTTAGTAAACTACATCCTAGACTGGTATATTTCCCATTCATAACTTGTAAAATAAATATAGTCCATTGTAAAATAAATTGTAAATGACACATAAAACTCATGTAAATATGATTTCCATTTGATACATAAACACCAATGATAAATCTGTAATATGTCCCTACATAGGCGTAATCCTCTATCATGAGGATCTGATCTTGCATCCAATGGAAGAAAGCGGTCTCAAATTTTATCTTGGCTTTGTTGCCACCTGTATGAGCCATGACCTCAAACCACCTCAGCATACATGGGTCTCTAGCCCTAAGCTTAGTGAAAATCACCTAGGGTCTCATGAGAGGCACCCTCTCAAAAAATAAACAAGCTAAAATGGACCCAAAACCGAACTGCTTCAGCTCTCGCTACCGACATTTTGTCAGTTGATCCTTGATGATAGGAAGAAGGGCTTCTACCATTTGTAAACTGTAGGATCCATATCTTCTAGGGCATATAGACTATGTTCCTGAGATGCTTTATGAGGTCCTTGGATTCCATCCAACCTCTACATGATGAACAAAACTGTGTGAAGCGGCATATCCACCATAGCACTAATCAAAATCTTCTTACCTGACATTTTCGTTCCAGGATCATAGTGACGATTTATCAACTCCTAAGTAGTCACAGTCCCTCCTCAGGAACCAATAAGAGAAATAGGGGCCCCTCATCTCAACAACCCCGTCAGAAAGTAGATTTCCTCTACCTCTATGATCAAAACATGAATCCCTACCTCAAAATATTATTGCTCTCGGTTCCACATTTGGAGGATATATTATAGCAAGCGAGGATGGGAAATCATGCTTGGGGTCCGGAATAACTTTAGAAGGCCACAAGCCCATAGGGCAGCCACATAACCTGCATATCCTATAGCAGCAGCATCATCCAGGTCATGTTGCCTTGCTTTCCAGATAACCATTTTCTAATCCAACAAACCTGCCAAAAACAATTTAAGAGCCATTTAGAAACATTTCTCATCTCTGAAATTTCCTTTAAACTTTTATTTTGGTCGGTCTTTTAGTTTTTTGATGCCCACGACTGGAACCGCCTCTGTCCAGTTAATACAGAGCGGTGTCACCACCTGTGTAAAACTGAAGAAACACGATTCTTATAGAGCACCACCTTTCCCATAAGGGATAGGAGTGGTGCTCACATTTCTCTTTTTAGGTTCGACCCATGAGCTCAAAAAACTATGGAAACTGAAAATTGGAAACCATGAACTGAAAGAGAATGGATTTAGATGTTACCTGGAACTAACGGTATGAAAAATGGACAATGGAATCTCCTGGAATATTCAGCTGAAGTTTTGGCTCCAAACTACCCAAAATGCTCTCCAAAGTTGGAAAATAGTGAAATGAAATGTTTTTACTATTTACTTTGAATTTTATTGGCTATTTTTAGGGTTTTTTATGTTTTAAAAGTCATTTTTATAGAAATACCCTTTTATATAGTTCATGAAAGTCATTTTTCCAAATATTTTGGGAAACTAATGGTTGTTTAAGTCTTGCAGGGACAAAAATAAGTGGTAAAGTCCATTGGGAAGTTCATTTTTTACTTTTCATACTCTTGAAAATGGAAAAAGTCCTTGAGTGTTCATTTCGATACTTTGATCACGCTCTCAAAAACTAGTATCAAAGTTCCAAGTCTTTTTCTGATTCTTTTCAAAATCGTAAAACTCTTCATTGTGAAAAGAGACCTAATGGAGTCTCCTTTAAACTCTTTTCGGAATCCCTAAATATGAAAAGGTTGCCGAGTACTTGTCTTCTTCATACTCATAAAAGTATTTGAAGAGTCATCTCGCCGATGGTAGGTCATCTCTTTTTCGGTTTGGATGGACTATTTATGAAAAATGAACACTCCAACCAATCATGACTGGAAGAGTTCTCTTGGGTATTATTTTACACTTTTTCAGACCCTAGAGACTAAATCATATGAAAAAGGACCCTTTGGAGTCTTCTTTTTTCTTCGTTCAGACTCTCTAAACGTGAACAATATTGAGTTAACTTTCATTGGACTCATTAAATTAAACACTGAGAGACCCTTTTTTGGGAACGAACCCCTCCTTTCTCAGGTTCGTAATGTTAGATTTTTATCATTCAAGCTACTATTATGATCTTAGGATCTTTAACTAAGAGAATAACATGCATAGCAATAAAACACAAGCACAACACAAGAGACAAGAGGCACAAATAATTTTCCTTGGGGAAACCATAAATGAGAAAACCCCACAACTTCCTCAGAGATAGAATCAACACCAAAGGTAAAACTAGAAAACAGTAAGATGACCTCCCGACAGCAACAGTCTCTCTCTCTCACACTGAGAGAGATTCTCCTCTCTCACTCATGTGCCCCAATGAGTGAGTGTGTATCCTAAATAGAGAGACTCACTCTCTATTTATATTCTTCTGTTCACTTGGAACCCACTCCATCATGTCGGCCTCACTTAACAATTACTTACTAGAGCCAACATCTCTAGGAGTGTCTAATAACCCTAGTGCCCCATAACTTGTGGGGACTTTGCCTCCTCTGACCAACAAGGAGGTTTATCGTTAACACAATGGTGGGGACTATTGCCTCGACTTACAATGGCTCGCCTAGGGTTGACTTCACTAGGATAGTCTAATAACCCTAGGGCCCCACAACTGTGGGGAATTTAACCCTTGACCAATAGGAGGGTTACCCACAATGACTTGACATGACTTTCTCATTAGAGAAAATTCTTGGAATAAACATTGGGATATGACATGACTCAACTACATTACAAGACATCCCGGAATGAACATCGGGTTACAATAGATAAGAAATACAAGTGAATACATTCTGAAATTACAATTACATCAACACGTAAAACGTATGAGAATGGACTTGTCTTCGGATAAGCTAAAACGATTGTTTGTTACCCTCTTTGGACTCATAAAAATGAAAAGAGGCACTCATAAATCATGATGGGGAAATTAAGGGAAGGGAATCAATTCATTTTGTAAATAAAATGTCAGTTTGTCGTCACCTTTGAACATGGCACTTGTCTACATTTCATTCAGTCAATTGGGTAAATCATCTTGTCTCTAAGTCGAACCACATCTTTCATGAGTCATGTCACTCCTTTGAGTATTTCAAAGAATGCATTTTCTAATGTCGTATTATGTTTCACCTTGTCGAGTCAATGCTGCCAAGTCTTTTGTCATGCTGCCCAATGTTCAAAAGGAAGTTAGAATTTTACCTCTGTAGTTAAAAAATCCTTTCTGTCAGTACCTTTTGAGTCAATCCAATGGTTACATTATCTACAACATTCCAAAACTTTGTTCCAAGTTATGTGTCGTCAATGTGGGATTCATCATGGCCCTCCTTCAAGGAGACTATTCCTGTCGACATTAGCTCATCATCTAGGAATTAGTCTTAGAAACATGTTTAGTACCTTGAGATATGTATGCCTCAATGACAGATTCTCTTGCTCTCGACATAGGTTCACATCATTGACCTTTGATTAAGAGATTCGACTAAGTGTTCGACATCAAAACATATATTCACACTAAGTAGATTATACTAGAGTACCTTGGGAATCATTGACATTAATGGTGATCTCCCTCGCACTTGTTAACGGTTCACATCATTGACCAGTAATCAAGTGGTTTCTACCATGTTCGACTTCAGATCACTGTAATCACATGGATAGAATCGTACTTTGTGGAAGACTAGACGAAGACCCTGGGTATCTATTTGAAAGCACTCATATCTTTTTCCCTAGGTTGTGATGGGATATATTATATGAAGTACCAGCATGGATCCACATTTGTATGATCATGGCTATACTCAAATTTGCGTCTGTATGACATAGATATACATTGTAAGTCTGGTAGTTATGTCCAAGTTTGAGTCCTCTATCACATGGATCTACAATGTATTCTAGTAGCCATGTTTGTTTATCTCTCTCATAGATCTTTCTTGTATTGGTCTGCAGCCATGATGAAGACACATTTTGATCATGAGTCAAAAGTATTGATGGATTGCAAATGCCTCGTTGATGATCTCCAATCAAGTTGATTCTTGCCTCGAAGTGGTAACCTTCTCTTTCAAATCTCTCACCTATCATATCCCTCTAGCCTCATGCTTTGGGGGGCATTCTGTTATACCTAAATCTCATCATCAGAATGTGATAAGATCCCAAACTTCATTGTTTCCCTCAATCCCAAATTGTGAAGCCAAGAACATTGTTCTAGACATCAAATTTTTATATGAAAATCCATCACCGCTTCTACCTGTTGCCACCTTTCACACACCTAGGTCACATGGTATAAATATTCAAGCCACTCGGTGTGTCCTTGGGTGCAAGTCT
>LPNX010173936.1:0-20081 GCA_001517045.1 Pseudotsuga menziesii | reverse complement strand
GTGAAATATGAGTTGATTAAAATTAGGCGAAGGGGTGGACTCCAGATATACTTGAGAGTACTTGGAGTATGTCCAAAACTAAACCTTCACAGCTACCCGCAAGGAATATGTGGGCTGAATGGAGTCTCTGGGGCTATTTTTCATAATGCATGCATTAGGGTGTGACAGAGATCGGCACCCCGAGGTCACTTTTCAAGAGTTCCCGCTTCCTTTGGGTTTTTTGCCACCGTAATGGTTTGATCTAGGTGTTGGATTTTCACCTGATGGTTTGTCAATTTGGGAGAGTGAATCCTAATTATTCTATTCACTCAAGTGATTTTGATATAGCTTGACTGATCGAACGAACTGCAGCCAAGTGTAGAGAATACACACCGGAGTCTTGTCAATTTTAGTAAATTTTGAGATGGGTGTTCTTGTTAAAAAGAAAACCCTCCAGGAACCTCTTTCGATCCAAGTGGATCTCAATCGGGGAATCAAGGAGGGGTTAATTTTATAATAGATGATGAAACAATTGATGAAAAGGAAAACAAAGATACACAATTCCGGTTTTCTAATTAGTCCTACCACGCATCTCTTTCCCCTTTCGGGTCAATCAGGAAGTCGTGGGGTAAGTATTAAGATTACTTTGAAATCTCAAATATGGAATATGGAAATGATAATAAAACAAAGTATACTACCCTGCATATTATAACTATGCTATATTGAAAAGATATGAACAAAAAGTAAAAAAATGACACCAACGCAAATCCCCCTAGGGGGGATGGTGAATAGGCTCGAAAGAGCCTATTTGAAAGGACCTCTTCTTTTTATTAGCAGTGATTTAAAATATATGAAAATTGAAATTGATGCACTTTTTTCCTTGTTATATGGGATCCAAAGGCTTACAACAATCTTGTAACAAGCTTGAATTAAAACACAGCAGTGGGGGAAGCTTCCGAGAAGATCTGGTTCGTCCAAGAGTCGGAAATTTGGCAGAGTATCCTTCTCTTTTATGTTAGACCTAATAAAAAATAGTGAGCAATTAAAATCAAATGTTCCCAAACACACTTTAAAATTGTTTTGGGTCACCACGCTAATCACCAAAAAAAAAAACTAAGTAAAAATTGTTAAACAGGGGTAATCTAATTTCTGCAAAAAGGAAACAAGGAAAGCAAGATTTCCTTGGGATATTGGCTTGCTGTTTGGGAAGCCAATGATATGTGCACTTTTATTGCAGAATTAAATCTTTGAAGAACAAAAAAGGAAGCTACCTTATGAGCAAGCTTTAGATCTATGCTTTAGCTACTTGCAAAAAGGGAATTTCCTACACCTAGATCTATCTTTATGAACTGTAATCTTTATGAAATTATAGATATAAGCAGAAAAAATATTATAAAATAGATCTAACAATATATATTCAATTCTTAGAACTAGATCTGATCATAAGAGGAAGAGACAGGTAACCGGAAGATTGATTTTAATAGAAAGGAGGAAGAGAAGGGGAAAGGCCCGTTGTTGGATGGATCTGCAATGGAAACTTGTTAGTGGAATACAGACGGGAAATGCCTTCACAAATTTTTGGATGTACATTGGAATCAAACTAGATCCATAGCTCATCCTATCCTTGCCACCTGAAAGCTAAACACACAATCCTACACAAAACCTCATGAGATATGGATATATATATGAAAAAGAGACAAGAATTACATGCAAATAAACTTATTAAACATGTATAATCTATATCCTCAAACATATATGCTATGAGATATAGAAAAAATAAGTAACCTTACTTGCCCAACTATACTCCTATTGATTCAGCTGAATCATTCAAGCCAAATAGGGTTCAGATGCAGAAATTGAGAGAAAAGTCGACAACATCAATAGCCGTAAGACAATTCTTAATCCACACACATGAGAGCATTACATCATTTGGCCTCCAAAGCTTCTTTATTCCAACAATTAAAAGATTACAATAGTATTACAATAGCAATCCCTTCAATCCAACTCTAACTATCTTGGAAGAGGGAGCTTGTGCCTTGATTTATACAAAAACCAGGAGATTCGGCCCAGGGGGGGTGCAAATCCCAAGGAGACAGATCAAATCAGCTAATGGAGAGTCAATCAATGCAGATCTAAAGCTGAACTGAGCCTACTTGTCAACCGGGGGGCTGATTTAGCTGACACATCAACCCATAAACCGACACATTAGTCCACAGAGCATCCAGGAGAGTCCACACGTGTGGAGGAGAGAGAGAGGGCACAATTCCCCATAAAAGCTACTGAAGATCAACTCTGGATCTGATTTGATCACCTCCTTCAGTCAAGGATTTGTCAGATCCAGTCAATCTGGTTCAGATCTGACTGATTTCAATCAAATCGGCTAAGAATCCACTGATCTATGCTTTTGGATTTGCTCCATTATTCATCAGGTTATTAATTAAAATAATCAATAAATGATTTTTGGGAATTTCTGAACTGAGTGATGGAAAATCAGTCAAAACTAGGAAATAGTGGGTCCATGGTTTTACATGGTGCTCTTAGCTTGAAAATGAGCACCTACATGGTTGAAACGGATTATTTGGCCCACTTTTATTACAAAATCAAATTTTCCAATTAAACTATTAAAAAATAGCCTAAGTTTTGGAAAAAAGAAATTTAATAAAAAACACTGAAAAAACTAAAAAATTGAAAAATTGAAAAAACCTAGGGGGACTTAGACATGTTCATATGACTCGACCATGATGTCTAGCATGTTTATACATTGACACATAGACTCTAATAACCTCAATAGGCCTAAATGCCAAGCCGACCACCCCAACTTTGGAGGTATGGAGTGAAAAAATCAGAAATTATCAGTCGTTTATTCAACAACCAATAATAACCAAGGGAAAAAACACCCTGGGCTGATCAGATTGACAAATAAAGTCTAAGAGACCGAGTCTTTTACAGACACTATCATGCTAGAAAATTTATTACAATTCCCCCATGGGGTATGAACATGTGATATAGTACAACAAGCACTTCCCAGAAGTACTTCGAAAGGTCTTCTTAAGTCCGAACAAGTTATCCTTGTCCGGTTCACCAGGCTCACTTGATAAAAAACCACTAAGTACAACTTAGGTGGTAATATTTTGGCTCCAATTGTGGGACGTGTGCTCGATCTAGTCTTTAAGGCAAGGAGAGGATACGAGAACACCAGAATCTCTGGTTTATATACCCTGTAAAAACATCTCAACTTGACAAGAAAAAATTTAGTAGCACAAGTTTTATAAAAAACCAAATGAACCATTAAGTTGATTTATTTAAACAAAATAAATGTAACTAATGAAAAGAAGCAAAGTTTTATTATAGCTAAGTATAAAATAGAAATGCAAAAAGTAAATGCTCTCTTTCAAGGAGATTATTTTCCTACTCTAAGCATGATATAAAAAGGGTTAAGTGTAATCAAAAATCCAATGTAGCCACCTAAGCATTTTATTAACATAAAAAAAATTTCCTTGTCTTTGGTTACCAGCCAAAGTAAGGATACCTTATTTAGAAATTGCAAACCTGCGTGATGATTCAGAATGGGCGGGATGGATGGGAGATCATAGGCATGAATAATGTCATAAAAATTCTTCCCCAACTTGTATGTGCTCATCCAGGTTGCTTCTATCCATGACTGGATAGGACTGATATACCAATCAGAATGATGAAGCAGACTGACTACATCATCATACTGATCACCGGGGCTTATCAAATGATAACTTGTTGCACAAGCCCCAAGCAGCCCCAAATCATAAGGAACCTCTATATGTGAAAAATATGGCTGAGAATGATAATCCACTGACTGCATCACATCTGACTTTTCACAATACTGTTTCTCAATGTCTTCATTTCTGATACCCTTGTGCGGCTCTGCATGGTATGACTCTGAATGATCACGTGAAAATTCTGAATTCTCCTCTTCCATACTAAGGTTTTCTAAGGCATCCAGATCTGTTATCCCCTCTATGGATGTATCGTAGATTGGACTTCCACAAATTTTTGAATAGACACTCCCATTGTTGGACATATCATGGATGGGATTCTCCATAATATTTTCACAAGTTGGATTATCTATGAAATTCCAATAGTCATCACTCCCATCCATGTCATATGTGGGGGACTCTTCATCCATGGCATCGTGCTCCTGCCTATCCATGTCTTCCTTGTATTCATAGCAATCTTCTTCAGATAAAATGTTACAAGGCAATAAACTTTCCAAACCTTCATCAACATGTGGAGAACAAGGTCTAGTGTCACCACACACCATACTGATCTTATCATAAGTTTATTTATAGGCTTCTGTTATGATATCATGAAAAGGATATTCAATTAAGGAAAACTTTTGGACATATTCAATGGGATCACTTGGTATGTGTTGCTCAATGGATTTCTCTAGAGGGATTTCTGGAAAGATATCAAAATTGCAACACACTTGAGAATACCTCAAATCTTCAATGTTTTGAGCTATGGTGATATGAAGAGAGTCTTCAACAATGTGTTTCATCATGGGCTCCTCCTAAAGCTCTTCAATAGGATCATCCTGGATTTTCCCTTCCTTA
Source organism: Pseudotsuga menziesii (assembly GCA_001517045.1). NCBI lineage: Eukaryota > Viridiplantae > Streptophyta > Pinopsida > Pinales > Pinaceae > Pseudotsuga > Pseudotsuga menziesii. Next base: position 15,516 of record LPNX010173936.1, on the reverse strand, counting down.
GAATCTTGCTGTGTATTGGGAGATACCTCATATTCTTTAATAAGTTGCTTACTTACTTCCTTTCTTGAATAACTATGAGGAAACTCTTTGATGCGAGTATCATGAACCTCCTCTTCAATTAAATTTTCAACAAGTGATTCCAAGTCTTCAATACTTTGTATCATGGAAAAAGGTCCATCATATGTTTCCATGTGATACTCTGTCCTAGATAGGTAGAAGGTACAGATATTTTCAAGGAACTTTTTTAAACCATTCATACTACCCCTACCATCATGCCACTGCTCTAAAAACATCCAAAGGAGGCTTGGAAAATAAGTTATACATTTATTAGGAAGGCCTTGATAGAACCAACAACAGGCCTCACCCCAAAAATTACTAGCAAACATTTCCATCATATTGTCTTCATGAAGAATATTGAAGTCAACAATCAACTGAAGGAAAGATTTGACATGCCAGATGGCCGAATCACCATAATTTCCATGAAATGTCGGAAGCCAATTATATGCATCCCCAAAACCATTACAACAGTTAGGAAAACCTGGGATGTTTGAGAAATCGATAGGCTGAAACATTTCAGTTAACTGGGCACCATACTTCTCCTTTAATTCATCCATATCAAAAATTAATAGTATGCATTTGATATAACCATTAAACCTTGCACTGAAAAGGCGGAGCTCTCAAGTGATGAGCTTTAAAGGTTTTAACATGTCACATGGGCTCATCTACACACAACAAAACTTCACAAGTTTTTGTGAGAAACAAGGGTTTTATCCCTCCAATGGAGTCGCCATGTGAAAAAGAAAAATAAACATTTATAAATCTTTTGACAAAAATTATTTTTTGTTTTTCTTTGTAAAAATAAAAACTGGAAAAAAGTCAGTGGAGTCACCAGATGAAAATTAAAGGTCTATTCTGAGCATTCATCAAACAAAGCAAAAACAAAAAGGAAGAAAACAAAATTCGTACTCGGGAATAAAAAGATTTATCCCCGGCAATGGCGCCAAAATATGTTGCCGCCTTTCACACACCTGGGTCACGTGGCAGAAATCTTCAAGCCACTCGGTGTGTCCTTGGGGGAAAGTCTCGAGTCAAGGCTATCACCTTGTTCTTGACTCCTCCATTTAGGCTCAACTCCTAACGAAGCCAAGGGGGGTAGACCCGATTAAGTTACTAAGGAAAAATTATTTAGTATGGTGATGTTAAACTGAATGAGTTACTTAGGAGTTTGAAATTTAACCATAAACAACCATAGATGACAAGATACAAAATGAGCACACGAAAGCACAATGCTGAGACACAATATATATATATATATATATACCAAAAAAATAGCCAATTCCTTAAAATGGAGTCAATAGATAATCAATGTACTTGCATGTGCTTGGAGTGAATGTTTTGCAATTGCCTCTTGGTAGGTTTTAAGTTAATGTTAAATATGAGTTGATTAAAATTAGGCGAAGGGGTGGACTCCAGATATACCTGAGAGTACTTGGAGTATGTCCAAAACTAAACATTCACGGCTACCCGCAAGGAATATGTGGGCTGAATGGAGTCTCTGGGGCTATTGTTTATAATGCACCCGCTAAGGTGTGACAGAGATCGGCGCCCCGAGGTCACTTTTCAGGAGTTCCCGCTTCCTTTGGGTATTTTGCCACCGTAATGGTTTGATCTAGGTGTTGGATTTTCACTTGATGGTTTGTCAATTTTGGAGAGTGAATCCTAATTATTCTAGTCACTCAAGTGCTTTTGATATAGCTTGATTGATCGGACGAACCGCAACCAAGTGCAGAGCATACACACCGGAGTCTTGTCAATTTTAGTAAATTTTGAGATGGGTGTTCTTGTTAAAAAGAAAACCCTCCAGGAACCTCTTTCGATCCAAGTGGATATCAATCGAGGAATCAAGGATGGGTTAATTTTATAATAGCTGATGAAACAATTGATGAAAAGGAAAACAAAGATACACAATTCCGGTTTTCTAATTAGTCCTACCACACATCTCTTTCCCCTTTTGGGTCAATCAAGAAGTCGTGGGGTAAGTATTAAGATTACCTTGAAATATCAAATATGGAATATGGAAATGATAATAAATAAAAGTATACTACCTTGCAGATTAGAACTACGCTAGATTGAAAAGAGATGAACAAAAAGTAAAAAAATGACACCGATGCAAATCCCCCCAGGGGGGATGGTGAATAGGCTCGAAAGAGCCTATTCGAAAATACCTATTATTTTTATTAGTAGCAATTTACAATATCATAAAATTGAAATTGATGCACTTTGGTCCTTGTTATCTAGGATCCAAAGGCTTACAACAAGCTTGTAACAAGCTTGAATTAAAAGACAACGGTGGGGGAAGCTTCTGGGAAGCTCTGGTTCGTCCAAGAGTCGGAAATTTGGAAGAGTTTCCTTCTCTTTTATGTTAGACCTACTAAAAAATATCAAGCAATTAAAATCAAATGTGCCCAAACACAATTTAAAAGTGTTTTGGGTCACCACAATAATCACCAAAAAAAAACTAAGTAAAAATTGTTAAACAGGGGTAATCTAATTTCTGCAAAAAGGGAAAGCAAGCTTTCCTTGGGATCTTGGCTTGATGTTTGGGAAGCCAATGAGATGTGTAATTTTATTGCATAATTTAAATCTCTGAAGAACAAAAAAGGAAGCTACCTTATGAGCAAGCTTTAGATCTATGGTTTAGCTACTTGCAAAAAGGGAATTTCCTACACCTAGATCTATCTTTATGAACTGTAATATTTATGAAATTATAGATCTAAGTAGAAAAACTCTTATAAAATAGATCTAACAATATATATTCAATTCTTAGAACTAGATCTGATCATAAGAGGAAGAGACAGGTAACCGGAAGATTGATTTTAATAGAAAGGAGGAAGAGAAGGGGAAAGGCCCATTGTTGGATGGATCTGCAATGGAAACTTGTTAGTGGAATACAGAGGGGCAATGCCTTCACAAAGTTTTTGGATGTACAGTGGAGTCAAACTAGATCCATAGCTCATCCAATCCTTGCTACCTGAAAGCTAAACACACAATCCTGCATGAAACCTCATGACATCTGGATATATATATGAAAAAGAGACAAGAATTACATGCAAATAAACTTATTAAACATGTATAATCTAGATTCTCAAACATATATTCTATGAGATATAGAAAAAACAAGTAACCTTACTTGCCGAACTATACTCCTATTGATTCAGCTGAATTGTTCAATCCAGACAGGGTTCAGATGCAGAAATTGAGAGAAAATACGGCAACATTAATAGCCGTAAGAAAATGCTTAATCCACACACATGAGAGAATTACACCATTTGTCCTCCAAATCTTCTTTATTCCAACAATCAAAAGATTACAATAGTATTACAATAGCAAGCCCTTCAATCCAACTCTAACTAGCTTGGAAGAGGGAGCTTGTGCCTTGATTTATACAAAAACTAGGAGATCTAGCCCAGGGGGGGTGCAAATCCCAAGGAGACAGATCAAATCAGCCAATGGAGAGTCAATCAATGCAGATTTGAAGCTGAAATGAGTCTAATTGTCAACCGGGGGGCTAATTGAGCTGACACATCAACCCATAAATTGACACATCAGTCCACAGAGCATCTAGGAGAGTCCACACGTGTGGAGGAGAGAGAGAGGGCACAATTCCCCACAAAAGCTGTTGAAGATCAACTCTGGATCTGATTTGATCACCTCCTTCAGTCAAGGATTTGTCAGATCCAGCCAATCTAGTTCAAATATGACTGATTTCAATCAAATTGACTAAGAATCCACTGATCTATGCTTTTGGAATTTCTCCATTATTCATCAATTTATTAATTAAAATAATCAATAAATGATTTTTGGGGCTTTCTGAACTGAGTGATGGAAAATCAGTCAAAACTAGGAAATAGTGGGTCCATGGGTTTACATGGTGGTCTTAGCTTGAAAATGAGCACCTACATGACTGAAACTGATTACTTGGCCCACTTTTATTACAAAATCAAATTTTCCAATTAAACTATTAAAAAATAGCCTAAGTTTTGGAAAAATTAAATTTTATTAAAAAGCACCGAGAAAACTAAAAAATTGAAAAATTGAAAAAACCTAGGGGGACTTAGACATGTTCATATGAATCGACCATGATGTATAGCATGTTTATACATTGACACATAGACTCTAATAACCTCAATAGGCCTAAATTCCAAGCCGACCACCCCAACTTTGGAGGTATGGAGTGAAAAACTCAGAAATTATCAGTCATTTATTCAACAACCAATAATAACCAAGGGAAAAAACACCCTAGGCTAATCGGATTGACAAAAAAAGTCTAAGAGATTGAATCTTTTACAGACACTATAATCCTAGAACATTTATTACAATTCCCCCATGGGGTATGAACATGTGATATAGTACAACAAGCACTTCCCAGAAGTACTTCCAAAGGTCTTCTTAAGTCCGAACAAGTTATCCTTGTCCGGTTCACCATGCTCACTTGATAAAAAACCACTAAGTACAACTTAGGTGGTAACACTACCCTTTAGTCAAAAAGAGGTACCTTCTTCAACACCACCTATAATGTGTTGGTACTAAGCGATGGCACCACCTTTACCCTTTAAGTAAGGTGCGGTTCTACCTAGAACCTATCTGTCATGGTGAACAAAGAGCGCTGCCCTTGGTAAAAGTGAAAAAGAGAGGTTCTCACGAAGCTTCTCAAAATAAGGCTTTGTGGCACCCTTATCCCTGATCACTAGGGTCAGTTGGGCTCAGGATCCATCCTTGTACGATCTCCTAGCCCCCTCATCCACCAATTTCTCAACCATACCTATCCATTGCAAGCTTATAAAGCAAGCTCATTTCCCATGGTTGAGGAGAGAGTAATGTTATGCTCTTGCTTTGATATTCTGGCCTAAGTCATTCAAGAGAGATTGGAGGAGAAAGTTGGAGCTGTAGGGGACAATATATTGGTTTTGTCAGAGAGAATATCAACACTAAGGCATAGTTTGTGAACTCTTTCTTCATTTTATTAATGTAAAGTTGGTTCCTTTCCCATATACTTGTTATGTTATAATCTTGCATGTTATTGTCGAATTCCTTGGTCACTAACATAGATCTATAGATGATGTTCTGGTATCTTTGACCTCTTGTGTGTTTGATGTATTTGTGTAGGTATTTCCTCAGAGACCTTTTGTCATAAGAGAAGAACCATGCCACTCCATCAAGTATTTCATTCCAGGTGTTTATAGATTCTAGGGAAAGTCTTCCAACCTTATTGTGAACCATTTGTTCTAGATATGAACCATTCTGACCAAAGGAACAACTTCTGTCTGAAAAAAGGTGCAACAAAATTCCTAGCAACAGGAACCTAAACATTCCTATACCGCAGCTCAGTGCTAATCGATGGGAGGCCTTGCACAGCAGCACTCTCTGGTGTTGCCTTTACAATTTCATCATAAATAGAATCTAACTTATCTCTTACCGCAGAAAAACCCTCATGGTGGGACTGGCGCATTGCTTGCACACCTACGTCAGATGAATCTATGACCACCTTAATGAGCTGCTACAACTGGGCTTCCAATGCTGATCCGATGCTACTGCCCGCATCCACCTCCATGCATCTCTTGGTTATGCACTCGTCCAGGATGCACTAGGATTCTAGGTCGGTCTCGATCGATGACTCTCCATCCAAGTCATGAGTAATCTAGCCTTCTTGCACAGGCTCTTCGGGGGCATCGACCAGTGGTTCTTGTAGTGAGAATTTCTCCTCACTACAGGGGTAAAAATGGCTCCCTTGTGCCTATAGGGCACAAGGGTAGGTTTATACCCTTAGAAAACAGTAAAAAACAGAATGTAAAATGGTAAAAACAAAGCTACGAATTAAAACTAAGCTACTATAAGCAAATGGCTACAATAGTAAACTGAATCTACTAGCTAATGACAGAAAAATAAAAGAGAGGAGATGATGGAGCTTTGTTGAACCCTTTTGCACATAGTGGGTTAGAGTTCCACCTCCAAAACCTACAAAAGAAACCTATACTCTCATGGGGAAAACCTGCAAACAATTGTTAATGGAAAAACCTACAAATGACAATATGAGTTAGGAACAAAATAAGCAAATGAACATAAACAGAAATAAGATTATACCTCACTTAGGTGGAAATGGGCCACCATTCCCTAGCTCATGGGAGCACCTCTCTCTTGGTTGGGAAGCAATGTCTTGGAGAAATGGAGATGGAGGAGAGGGAGAGTGGATGGTTTGAGAGAAAGAGGTCTCAAAGCATCCACGAGCAGCATAACAATATGCAAATGAGGAGTGTTTTGAGAGTGACCCCCCACCCTCCTTATATAGTTTTTCCAAGGGGTTTTAGGGTTTAAGCCATTGGTCAAGGCTTTAGCCCCTTTTTTGGGCCTTTAGCCCCCTTTTCCCTAACTTTAGCCCCTTTCAGGGTTTTAGCCCCTTTTTGAGGGCTTTAGCTCCTGGGGGTCTATTTTGGGCTCTTTTTGGGGGATTTCAGCCCTTTTCTTCATCCTTGGGCTCTTTTGGAGGTGTGGGGGTCAAATGGAAGGTCATGGAAGGTCTTATGGAGTGAAATGAGTGTTGTGAGATGGTTTCCTTGGGTGGTGTAGGCCATTGAGAGCTGTGTGGGATATTTTTGGGTTAACAGATTTCCCCCTGATGTGTGAGGGAAGGAGCTCAATGTATGGCCAATGGACATCATAGGATTTGTTGTCGAGAGGTGGTGATTCCGGGGCTGGGGCATGGTGGCTTTTGGTTTTGTATTAATTTGGTTCCCATCAATGGGTGAGATACAATAAATGTGTGACATGTATATGGGCGAGGCAGGCATTCCCATGCGCATGACAATGTCAAAAGAATCATTTTATCTATGCTCTAAAATACAAGAGTCGATCATATACAACTGATGTTACAATGTTGGTTGCCTCTATGTGAGGCTGAATACAATACTGATCTGGTACATTGGACCCATGGCATTCTCATGGAATGCTATATCTTCATGACTGACGGTCTGCTGGATCTGGAACGGTACATATCTATATGGACTAGCTGATTGGGAGTTAGAGTCTCTGTGGTACAGGCATGCTACATCAATCATAAAGGTATATCGAAGAACTGCTAGGGCTTTTGAACACTATCTCCAACGTAACCCAAAAATCACAAGGGACATATCCTGTTTAGGTCCCTCAAGTGGACTCACCAATGTGCTAGAGTCGAGTGACATCCGAGGTCTTCGACCAAGTATTGTGTGGAATAAACCATGTACGAATCTCAATGGTGCGATGATGGAGATGAAGTTGAGCATGTCAGAAACAACCATCCCGAGAAGCACTAAGGACTCCTCTCAAGTGGTCCAAGGAACTCATCAATGATATCAATGAAACCAAGGTACAGGGACCTCTGGGTCTATCCTCTGGAATATGTGTGTTGGCGTCAACAGAGGGAGACCTGCCCCTGGTCAAGGCGATGATGTTTCCTTGACCAGGGGCACGAGGGATAACTAAAAGGTGTGAAGCAATATGCCAACTGACTCACTGAATTGGGGGCGGAGGGGAAGGAAGGGAAAAACTGAACAGGGGAAGGGGGGGAGTGGGAGACTCAAACTTCCTTTGTTCAGAGTATGACGACAGGGCGGACCAGGAAGCAAATGAATCTTAACTCATGGGAATGGGATCATAGCTGTAATACCAGGAATGTCGCTGCAAATGGGAAATACTTGGAGAAGGTGGACACTTTTGATACTAATGGGATCCAAGGAAGACACATTGCAGAGTACTCTGAACAAAGGCAACCCAATGTGGGAATGCTACCAAACTGTTTTCTGTGGGGTGGTGTCTAGGGCCACCATTGTGTTACGATCTCGTGTATTTTTTGTGAGCCCAAGGAGGTAACTGCTTGATGGTGCTTTTAATTTTAGAGAGTATGAAAGCACGAAGAAGACTCCAGTGGGGGCTCTTTTTTCTTGGTAGTCTCCTGTGTCTGAAAAAGGATAAAAGTATACATAGGAGAGATCGCCCATCCTGAAGGGGATGAGAGACTTCTTTACCATTGGTAGTCCAATCAGGCTGGAAAAGGTTAAACCTATACTGAATGGATGGTCATTCAAATAATTTTATGAGCATGAACAAAACCAAGTTTTCTCGGCAATATTTTCTTTATGAAACGGCTGGAAAAGAGCTTAACGACAACCAGTGGTGAGATTTTTCATCTAGTGCAGCCCCTTTGCCTGAGAACGCACAAAAGTATGCAGAAGGGAATGGTCTTGGCTTGAGTGTGCCAAGGATGTCCTTTTCATGAGGTGGTCTACATGGTCTGCAAAAGGAGGTAAACGAGATGATGTAGATGCCCTTTCCTATACTTTAGCAAGCGGGAAAGGAAGCAGCTGCGCTTGATGATATTTTCATTATTTTAAGGAGTCAGAAAAGAGCTTAAACGAAACTCCAATGTGGTCAACCAACTGCGGTGGCACATGCGATGCCCCATGTCGGGATGATGGAAAGAGGTCCAAAGGTCATCCACACAGTATGGATGAAGCAATAGGCTCTCAAACATACCAATGCATGCATGGGATATATTGCAGCAGAGGCCTATGAGTCAGTGTGGTAGAGGCACACAAACTGAGGTGGCTCTCGGACAGAGGTCAGAAGAGTGTGTGTGTGTGTTGCGGTGAATGAACTTGACTACATGTGATGTGAGGACAAGTCCAAAGGCATTAATATGCCAAATATGTGCAAGAAAATAAATCATTTTTTGGACAGTGGTCCAGAGGTCCGTTTAAGGTGCAGTGAATGGAGAAGACAACTATGTGCTAAAAATACAAAAAATAAAAGTTAAAATTACATTCCTAAGTGGGCAGCGGCCCAAGAACACTTCTATGTCAAATATAGGGAATAAAAACAAAGGATTTTTTGGACGATGGTTCAAAGATGTCCACATAAGGTGCGGTGAAAAAGACAATTATAAATACAAAAAGTAAAATATGGTACAATCCTTAACAGGCGGCGGTCCGAACGCTCGCATGAGTTGTGACCGGGCAATGTGATACCAGTACTGGTCTATAGACACTCGCATCATTATGTCATGGCTCGTGAATCGAGGTGACTTGTGGGAAATGGTCTTGAAATTGAATGTTTAAACATGAGACAATGGTCTCATAAAGAAATGGAAATTTAATCTCGGAGGTGTGAGAGGTGTCTCGAACAGGTTCAGAGTGACTTTTGACTAGCAGCTGATGGTGCTGCCTTTGATTTTTGCTGAAAAATGTTGAAAAACAAGAAAAAGAAAATTAAGTGATTCATTGTTGATGTTAAGTGTAAAATCTCTTGAGGTAGAGCCCATTGCAGGGGTTCTCCAAGAGTTGTCCATCAGAGTCAATGAAGAGGTATGCCCCCTTGCCAAGACAAAGGTCATTGGCAAGGCGAGGTGATGGAATCTGGTCTTTTATGGGAAGAATCGATTCGATACTATGGTTTAAAGGGAAAGGGGTAAAACCAAAGGCGGTCTTACATATTTCTTCGTCATTGCGTAAGTGGTGCCATGATATATCAGGTGGATCTTCCACACGTGATGAGACAGAAGGGAAACTGGTGCAAGAGACCATGTAAATGGTATTGGTTATGGTTTTGGTGGCCTTGCCCCCAATCTCTATTAGAGAAAGAGGGGCAGGCCTGGAGATGAGAGGAGTCTTTGATGGACCTGGAGGTAGGTGCAACATCATCTCAATTGGCTGGACATGAGTCAACACATCTTGGGGCCTTAGAGGTAGGGTAGGTGGTTCAAGGTACAACACATGATCTCCCAGTGTGAAATCCTGTAGATTGATGGTTGCCAAGGAAAAATTACTCACAATACCAGATGGTAGGAAATGGGAAAGGAAAAGAAAAAGGAAAAGGATCATGTTGAGTGGGGATGAATCCCAATGTTTCCTTGGTAACTGAGGTTATGGCTGTGGCTGGGGAAACAATGGAAGAGACATGTTTGATGGTGGAGACAAGTGGGTCTGTAGAACTAGAGATCATGTAAATAGACATGGTGTCTGAAGAAGGAGGTGGTGGGTGAACTTCTTCAATCAAGGTGATCTCAGACTCAAGGGAATGGTGACGAAGGTCAGCAAGAGCCATTCAAAATTCAGGTAGGTATTGGAAATGGTGGGAGTAATTTCCATACAAATCACAAAGGGCATAAGAATGGTTTGTCCTCAATGCCTTGTTTTTGACTAGTGGCGTGGTTGGGAGTTCAACCACGGGGATGTTTTCATTCGTATCCATGGCATCCCGATGCAAATGGATCACTGGGATTTCAAGGAAATCCTGATTTGGGTGGCCCTATTATTTGTAGATGGCACATGGTGGTACTGGTTGTGGTTCTGCAATGGCTTTGGTGTTCTTCCCCCTCGCCCTTTTAGGTTGGGGTGGTGCAGATGTGGGTGCGACGGTTGGCCTATGCGAACCGGGTGGGGGGTGAGACTCAACCGCAATAGGTTGCACCAGAGTCAACATAACCTGGGGCATGGCTGGTTGAGCTAATGGATCTAGATACCACACCAGGATCCCCAACGTAAGGTTGGGTAGGCTTAAGGTGGCCATGACTGACTTGCTCATGACACCAGGTGGGGCAAATAGGAAGGGAATTGTATGGAACGAAGATGAGCCCACATAAATCCCAGCTGGTTGCATGTGGGGGTGAGGTTGTGGTTGCGGCTGTGCGAAATGCTACTACCGTGGGTGATGTTGTGGCTGCTGCTGGCGTTGTGGCTACGGACGATGTTGTGGTTGTGGTTGGGGCTATGGATATGGTTGTTGTTTGGGTGCAGAGGTGCTTGATGAGAGCATGCACAATTCCACGGTTTGATTTTGTGTCGGTGGTGGTGACATCAACGAGAAAGGAGCCATCATGGTGGGATTGGTAAATAACCCAGGGCCCACATTCAACGGTGGGGAGACTGGTTTGTTTTCAACCACAGTGTTGGTTGCAGGGATGACGTTAGCATGTGCGGTCGCCCCTTGCAGCTCTGTAGTGGTAATGGTCAGGATAATGTTGGTAGGTGTTGTTAACCCTTGCGGATCATGGTAGGTGAGTTGGTCAACCGTCACAATCTTCCCTTCATGGGGGAACATCATGAGGCGAAAGACAGTTGACACGACTGCTTGCATGGCGTACATGTAACTCCTCCCAAGGAGGAGGTTGTAATCCAGTTGAGCGTTGATGACCTCAATGTCAATCATCACTATCTTCCCAACTAACGTGATGGGTACATGAGGGAGGATTCCTTGGGTTTTAGTGGGGTGTCCATCATAATCCCGTAGAGTCGTGGAAGATGGTTGCAGAATAGGTGATCCAAGCTTCTGCCAAACCAAGGTAGACATGATGCACATGGATGCCCCCTCATCCACTATGCATCGGTGCACAACCAAGTTCTGGATGGACACCGAGATTTGGAAGGTGATAATGGAGGGCATGCGTAGCTCTCCGTTTTTTGTGTCAAAAGTGATCAGATTGGAATCGGAGGGGTCTACTGCCCCTAGAGTAGCTAGTAAGGCTTTCCACTATGTTGGGCATTTTTTAAGTACCTCAAGAGTGGACATGGTGGTTGGAGTTTGGGCCAAATCATCCACAACGCTATAGCTAACTGCAGCTCTAGCTGTGGCATTATTGGTGATTCTGCGTATGGGGGGGCATGTGAATGGGGGTAACTGGAGAGGTAGGTTGGTTTTCTTAGACGTAGATGTTATCGATGAGTCAACAGGTTCAGTAGTGGTACTGTACTAGTATCATCTATTTTGTAAGTTGACCTCCTTAGTGGTCATGGTCATCAGGTGGTGGACACCTATTTCAGTCGTGGGTGGTGCCCCTGGAGCGTTGGGAGTGGCCTGGGGAGGGTTAGCAATTGCCACCAATCCTTGGACTGGTAGTGGGTTTTGAAGCACCATGGGAGGAGGTCCTTGTGGTGCCTGTTTGTGTTGTGATTGGTTTGTGGCATTGGTAGCATGTTGGGCCTCATTTCGAATGGCCTGCTTGGGGTGACCCATGAGGGGGCACTCGAATGTATAGTTCCTGTAAACCTCACAGAGTGTGCAAGGTTTGTTTGTGCATAATGGGGCATTGTGTCTTGGTGCATTTAGTCGCGGGGGGTTCTGGGCTAACTGATTTGCTATGGCATTGTTGGGGGATTCGGTTGTTGACCACCTCCCTATGGTTGGTTGTTTCCCTGGTTGCGGGGCCGGTTATTTCTAGCTTACCCTTGTTGATTGTTGGGGGTAGGCTGGTTGGGATGGTTTTGTTGTGCAAATACTTGACCCAACGGAGCAGGTGGAGCAGGGGCGGGGGCTTGAACTTGTTGCACTGGTGGTGCATAGTAGATTTGTGGGGGTGGTGGTGCCACAAATGTGGGCATTTGCCGCACATACTGCTATGCTGTACAAGCCATAGCTTGATCCTGCTGTGGTGGTGTAGTTTGTGTGTAGGAAGTTGTCGCTCCAGACTAAGACATCATTCTAGCATAGTCCGGAGCTTGGTTTTGGTAAGCAACATTAGCAGTGTTGCTTGATTGTGGTGTGACAATAGGTGGTGTTGGTCGAGGCAGTGGTTGTTGAGAGACTGACCCTATAATGCCATCCACTATGTGGGATGCCCCTGGTGCATCGCGGTAAGAGGTACTTGGACGAGGAGCATCTGGGATGATGGTATACAAGTATCCTGACTGGGCATAGATGAGGTCAAATTGTTGGGCCTTCAATATGGCCTCTTCTTCAGATTGGGGATGTTCATATGTAACATCCTTTGTGATGGGTGGGAGCAAAGTATTGAGGAACCAATCTAAGAAGATCCTATCATCAAGTTGGATCTTACACAAGCTATGGCGCCACCGCCACTCATGGATATGGTCAGTGATGTGGGTGGCAGTGTTTTGGAGACAGGATAACAGGATCTCCACCCCTTCGTCATATCTGACAGGGAATTGGAAATACTACAGGAACATGAAGGCTAGGGAGTTGAAGTCGGGGTACTTGGCTTGTGGCAGCATGGTTAATTTTAGGGGCGAATATTCGCAAAAGGGCGAAATTAAAGGCACTTAGAAAATTTGGAGGGCGAATTTTTATAAAGAAAGTTTTTTCGAAATTTTAAATAATTCGCTCAAAATTTAAATAAAAAATAATAGTAATTAGGGTAATAGCCCCCTTCATTTCTGGAGGGAGAGGCCAAAAAACTTATTTCGCCTCCCCGATTCCTGTAAAATTTGTTCCCATCGCCCATAGAAATCACTCGAATCTGTTAAAAATACCTTATTCTCCTGGGATTTATGTCTATGAAGATTTTTATTGGCAGTTTCGCCTTCGATTTTGGTTGTAAATCCAAAACAAGGTATTTTCGCCCATCGATTTCCCCTTTGGAGAATATATTTGCAGAAAAATTAAAATCGTCCCTAAATCGTGGAAATGGAGTGTATTGGGAAGAATTTCGCCCTATATAATCACGTAATCTAGTTTCAGAGGTGAATACTGTTCAATTTGGAACTTTGGGTTATTTGGGACTCCCACCGCTTACATTTTCTTCGCTTCTGCTCTTCCTGTGATAGCGTTTGGGGAACAACTTGGCAGAGATACAGGTAATGTTACAAATAGATTGTATTCAACTGAGGTTTTCTTTAAGGTAAATCCTTATACATTGCTTCAAGATGTGTTGATGGGTGCTTAATATGCTGGATCCTGTAGATGAGACTTTAAGTGCTGTCCAGACATTAGCTTCAACTGCCCTTTGTGGGATAATCCATTCCATTTTAGGTGGGCAGCCATTGCTAATCTTGGGAGTTGCAGAGCCTACTGTTCTTATGTATACATATATGTACAAGTTTGCTAAAAACAGAAGTGATTTAGGGCAACGTCTGTTTCTCGCATGGGCTGGATGGTAAGCATCGGAAAGCCTATGGTATGATGTTTATCAATATCAGGCAACGTTGAAATTCTTAACACAACGGTTGGGTGGTTTGCAGGGCTTGTGTCTGGACATCTCTCCTGCTATGTCTTCTTGCAATTTTGGGGGCTTGTTCAATCATCAGTAGATTTACAAGAGTAGCTGGAGAACTCTTTGGGATGCTGATTGCTGTCCTGTTCATGCAAGAAGCCATTAAGGTAAGGGGTATTTCTGTTTCTGGGTACAGTGTTTGCAGCATTGCTTTTATAAGTTTTGGAGAACCTTCATCTGCTATAGTGGGAGTCATGTCCTGTTATAGCATCCTTGCTCACTTTAGTACTGACACCCTTGCAGTTTTAGTGTCATACGTTTTGGGTTTTTTTCGTTTTGTGTTTTGTGGTTGCGATCTATGTGATGTCCTAAATACCTTCTTACTGCAATGGGATATCTGTATGATGGGATTTCATTCCACATTAATACTCACCGTTTAATGACTCTTCTGTTTGTGTTCAGGGTGTGGTTGGAGAATTCCGTGTTCCAAAACAGGGGAATCCCCAGAATGAAGTGTATCAGTATCCATGGCTCTTTGCAAATGGCTTATTTGGGCTGCTGTTATCGTTTGGTCTGCTGATTACTGCCTTGAAAAGTAGAAGGGCTCGCGCTTGGCAATATGGCACAGGTAATGGCTCTTTGCAAATGGCTTATTTGGGCTGCTGTTATCGTTTGGTCTGCTGATTACTGCCTTGAAAAGTAGAAGGGCTCGCGCTTGGCGATATGGCACAGGTAATTCCCTAATCTGTATTTTTCCAATGCATTATGTATTTGAGAACCATAGTCAAATCGAGAGATCTAAGGGCATTGAAGAAATATCCTGCTTGTCATGGTTGTTCATACAAGTGAAATGGTGCCAAGAGGTTTTTAGGTATTGATCACTGATCAATGATTATCATGCATTCATTTTTCATGAGAACTCAGTAATCCACTGGATGTTATCCACAGGTTGGTTGAGAGGTTTCATTGCAGACTATGGAGTTCCGGTGATGATTTTAGTATGGTCAGCAGTCTCATATTCTGCATCAGATAAAGTGCCTGCTGGCATCCCAAGAAGACTCTTCAGCCCTAACCCATGGGCTCCTGGAGCTTCATCTAACTGGACGGTTATTAGGGTAATGAATAAGCTTTTAGGACAAAAATGATTCTGCCACATAGGGCATATAATATATTTCATTATCCTCTAAATTTAGCGTGACTTGGTTAGAAAATCTCAGCTGATAGTTCAAGAATTTTTATTTTGCAGGACATGCTTAACGTCCCCCCAATGTACATTTTAGCAGCACTCATACCTGCCATTATGATAGCTGGACTCTATTTCTTTGATCATAGTGTGGCATCCCAAATGGCACAACAGAAGGACTTCAATTTGAAGAACCCATCAGCTTATCATTATGACATGCTCCTGCTAGGGATTATGGTGGGTTCTGCTGTTAACCTTGAATCCTGATTTTTTTTAAGGAAAATCTGACAGAATTCCCCTTTCTTCCCTGGAATATCCTGATGGAAGGCAGCTCAACCGCCAGTCACAATAGCAGTGA
>LPNX010173912.1:88437-106239 GCA_001517045.1 Pseudotsuga menziesii | reverse complement strand
GATCATTACAGGTTTTAGAGGTGCTGCTGCTCTAGGTTGTCTTCCACCGCATCTTTGACAAGTATCACATTTTCTGACGTGCGCATGGGCATCTCTGAAGAGAGTTGGCCAATAGTAACCAGCCCTAAGGATTTTATGGGCTGTAGTGTCTCCTGAATAATGTCCACCGGCTGGTCCATCATGTAATTCAGACATTACTTTCTCAGCGTCGGCCTTTTCTAAACATCTTAGAAGGACCCCATCATAATTTCTTCTGAATAGTATGCCTTCTACGAGTTGGTAGGAAGCTGACTTTAGACGCAAAGCTCTTCTATGTTTGGAACTCCAATGTTCAGGCAATACCCCTGACTGCAGGTAATGTACAAGATCTCTATACCAAGATTCAGGAGCTGTGAATAAAGGACAAACATCCATTACATGCAATTCAGCTTCGTTATCCCATGCTTGTTCTTCATTATTCTTGCTTCCAGTCATCAGCTTGCATAACCCCTGACCTTTCACTATCGTGGCTGGTTTGAATTCTAAATCGTATTCTTGAAGGGCTATTACCCAGTTGCCCCTTCTTTCTCCCAATTCCTTTTGAATGAGAAGGGATCTTACGGCTGGGTAAGGGACAATTACCTTGGTTTGATTTTTAAGTATGTAAGGTATGAATTGCTTGACTGCTTCAAATACTGCATATGCCTATTTGTCAATGGTTGGGTAGTTTAAATCAGCCCCTTGTAGCCCAGTGCTCATAAAAGAGATTGGAAATTCGTCACCTCCCTCTTCCTTTTGTGTGAGTACAGCTGCTAATGAATCATCGGACGCGAATGTATACATAATAAAATCCTTGTCGAAGTCTGGAATTTTAAGAGAGGGTGCATGTGCAACAGCGGTCTTGATTTTACTGAAGGCATTCTTTTTAGTCTCAGTCCATTTGAACTGTGCGTTTTGCTTGACCATCTGCTGCAATGGTTTAACAGTCTGGGCGAAATCAGGCACGAATCTTCTTACAAAGTTTATTGTCCCCATGAAGGACTGCATTCTCTTCTTATTATGAGGCATGGGAATTTTTTCAATGGCCTTCACCCTGTCTAGGTCTATAGAGATACCTTCCTTAGACACTATATGCCCCAGTAACTTGCCTTCCGTGACAGCGAACACGCATTTTTTTGGATTGAGGGAAATGCCATACTTTCTGCAGCGTTCAAAGATTTGCTTTAAATGAAAAGCGTGCTCCCCTCTTTTCTTCGAAAATATAGTGATGTCATCAAGGTAGACCACCACACTTCACCCAATCAATCCGTGAAAAGCTATGTCCATAGCTCTCTGAAACGTCGCGCCCGCATTGATAAGTCAAAAGGGCATTCTTCTATAAGCAAACGTTCCCCATTTAGTTCTGAATGTCGTCTTCAATCTATCTTCCTCGGCCACCAACACTTGATTGTAGCCAGAGAAACCATCCAATAATGAAAACATTTCAGAGCCGGAAACCATTTGTAGCAATTGCTCCATGGGCGGTACCGGGTAGTTGTCTTTGTTTGAGGCGCGATTTAGATTTCTGAAATCTACGCACAGCCTGATCTCTCCCGATTTTTTCCTGACAGGCACCAGGTTTGATACCCATTCAGAATGCCTGACTTTAAAGATAATCCGAGCGTCCAACAACTTCTTCACCTCGCTTTGAATTAGCGGCTCCAGCTTTGGGTGCATTTTCCTCAACGGCTGTTGATATGGCTTGACGCCTGCTTTAATAGGGATGATGTGCTTGATAATGCTGGTATCATAGGTCTTTAAATCTGCATATGTCTAGGCAAAGATGTCTTTTTACTGTTTAAACAAACTGAGGAACTTGTCTCTTTCTGCAGGTGAGCAGCACTTGCCGAGGTTCACGAACTTGGGCTCTGTTTCAGTCCCTAAGTTTATTAACTCGAACTGTAAAGTTGAACTGTGTGTCTTAACGTTAGCTGGTCTCCTAAATTTCTCATTTAAGTCAAACATTTTTTCCAGCGTCCTAACTCCTTTGGGAATGAAATTGTTATATTTCATTTCATCCTGATGTTCCTCATCGTCTATGATAGCTCCTTTAAACGTCTCATCATTTGTCAAGCATTCGATTATCTGCTGATCATCGTCAAATACTCGCAGATTGGTGATCATGTCCGGCACAGAGGGCCTGAAAAGTAATTCAATAGAGCATTTATTATTAGTGGGCACCAGCCTGGCAGCTGACGTGGCTAAAAAATCAGCGGCTGCATTTTTTATCCTTGGAATTGAAATAATGTTAAATGCATGAAAACGTTTAAGTAATTCCCATACCTCGTTTTGGTAAGCTTTCAAATAAGGGGAAACATAGTGTATCTGATTTTTTATTTGTTTCACAACTATTTCTGAGTCCCCGAAAACTTTTAAATTACAAACCTGTAACTCAATGGCCTTCTTGAGTCCCTGCAACAGTGCTTCGTATTCAACTGTATTGTTAGCACATTCAAACTCTAACCTACAGGACAAGAAGTGTTTATTTTTTTGTGGATCAATAAGGACGCAGCCGGCCCCTGATCCTTCTAACATTTTTGAGCCGTCAAAATATAAAGTCCAACAAACATTGTCTACTGAAAAAGACTCTACTCCTACAGCTAAATCTACTATTTTATAGTCAAGCTCATCAGCCTGAGAAAAACGGAGGAGATCAGGCTGGGTGTTAGATGTGTTGCTAGCCTCTTCCGCTTGATAATTCCATGGTTCTAGTTCCAGAAAGTAGTTTCCCAATACGGATTCAACTGGTACATTCTTTCCATCCAATTGGGTGACATTGTATTTCATATGAGGCTCTCTCAAAACCTTGATCTGATTAGGACTTCTTTTGTATGGCAACCAAAGATGTGACCAATCTGTGGTGAAATACCCATTCAATTTGGCTGACCAATCTCTACTCAAGACCAAGCCGTACGCATCTGGTATGTCAGCCACTACAATGTTGATGACTTGGCACACTCTATCATCAGATGCCAAGCGGATTAGCACGTCTTCCATCTCGCCAACTACCTTGACGTCGGTCCTATCCAACTGCACCACTTTCCACGTGGTTGGCTTGGGCTACCCATTTATTTTCTTACAAACAGATATGGGCATGACATTAATCGACGCTCCTGAGTCCGCTAGACAATTGTGCACGTTATGATTAAAAATTTCAAATGTTAAAAGGAAAGGTGGGTGTTTGGTTTTAGACTTACCTCCACTACTAGCTTCCCCAATTTCTTCTTCTGGCTGCGGCTGATTGTTAGTGGGCTGCTTTTCTTCTTTTGTTTCTAATGCTTTCAACAATCTTTCTTTCTGCTGAGGTATTTTGCACATTTCAAACAGTGGGACGTTTGCCTTTATCTTCTTTAAATCTTCAACAACGTCATATTCGATTAGTTGTCTAGTGGACTGAGGTTTATTAGCGCTTACATTTTCTTCGCTTGGCTTAGGCGGTGTTCTAAATTGCCTCGGATCCTGGCTGGTAATGGTAAATTCTGGAATCTGATCAGCCACGGATTTGTCTTGAAATTTCTTTTTGATATTTCTTTGCAGCCTTCGAATCTTTGGGAGCAGAAGACTGTCATCACTAACCTCCCCTTTGCTCCTAGTTGTGACGTTAGCTTCTCTGATATCTTTGCGTTCTTGAGTGTTTTCTTCTTCACGTCTAGTACTGAAATAGAGCTCCATAAGGCCATAGTCTCTTCTTCCTATTATTTTGTAGACGTTGAAGCAACTTTTTCTTTCCTTTCATCATCATCTTCTTCCGTCAATTTTGAATCCAGCATCTGATTCATGACCAATGTCATCGAATTTATCCATTGCGGACAGTTCTTTTCGGAATGGGGCTGTTGATGAAAAGTACAGAAGTTTTCCATCCCTATCTCTGTGAGGTTCATGGATGCAGTTTTCTGAGAGGGGGGGAGGGTCTGGTTGCTATCCTCCCTTTTCTTATAATATGGTCTAAAAAAATTTTGTGCTTCTTTTTCCTTCTCCAAGTCTATGACCTTGTTAGACAGCTTCTGCACCATTTTGGCCATACCTTCGTAATCTGGTGTTTTCTCCTCTTTGGGCTTAGTAAACAGCAGCGTTCTCCTTTTCTCCCCTGACTGTTCGGGATAATCTTCAATGCTCTCCCTTTCTACTTCCACTACTTCTGCCTCTTCATAAGTCTCCGTCAAAGTGGGCTTGGCCCTACCTTTTGCGAACATGGCCAGGTCAGGACCCAAAGCTGAAGTATAATACTCGATTAGGACCTTTTCTGAAGGTTTATCTGCATCAGAGAAGTTTTTAAGGTATGCTGTAAACCTTTGTGTAAAACTGTGCACTTTTTCCTTCTTTTCGTTTTTCAAAGCACAAAGTCCTTTCATAAGGGCAGCATGAGTCTTTTGGACCGCATACTTACTTCTAAACATTCTTTCGAAGGTGTTCCAATCTGGGATAGAATTGGCAGGCAAACCAAAATACCAAGAGGCTGCGGCTCCTTTAAGGGTATGTGGGAAGAGTCTACAAACCACATCCTCATGGTCCCCTGCCCTTAATCCTTCTATGGCTAAATAAAAACTCTGCAAGTGGTCGTCTACCAATATCTTCTCATTGGGATCAAACTTAGGCAATAACTTTTCGAAGGCTTGAGGTAGGTCGTGCAGAGGTGGGGTCAGATTCAGAGGTGATCTGGCTTTCCATGCAGGTGGTGGGTTTGGAGGATTAGGTGGCTGGTTTGCGTTAGCTGCTGCCATTAATCGAGGTGGAGAGTGCGGAGGTGAACCAACTGGGGTGTGAATAGGAGAAATATAAGGGGTCTCAGGTCCTTATTGATTCAAAGGTAGCTGTACTTCTTGTAAGGCAGTCTCTACAAGTTCTTGCTAGTCTCCAACCAACACCGAGTCTTCTCTTATAGGACGATATTTCCTCTTGTATTCTCTTCTAGGAAATTTGGGAATGATAGGCAATCCTCCAATCTTCTTTAAGTATGCCCTGGTGTGTCTTCTCAAATTGTTAACAATCTCGTTGCGGACAGGGTACAAATATTCTCTTTCTTCTTCTTTCGGAATTGAATTGCGTGGTACACTACTTCCAGAACTGTAACCAGTGGAATATTCTCGGGAAAATGGGTTTCCTCGGCCAGCCATGCACTGGCGGCCCTCCTTCTAGCGCCAAAAACTGTTGAGGCCTGTAAATTCGCAGGCGGAAACAGTAAGGGATTCTCCCCAATCAGCGTTCCCAACTAGCCCGCTGACTGTTTGGTATAGGGAATCCGTCCGGTTTACGGTCCGGCTACCGTAGGTCAAAGTAATAAACACAGGCTTTACCGGTTGCAGCTCGGCCCACCGAGTTTTTTGTATTTTGACTTAAATGAATGATATGCACGTGCCTAATTAAATGCAGGCTGGTCTAAATGCAGGGAGCGGTCACAAAGTGATGCGCAGGTTCTTACCTCTCGTCTTATGCTCACAAGCAACCAAACCAGATACGAACAGAAATAACTAACCACCTAAACTATCCCTAGGGAGCGAGGTTCTCATCTTGACTGAGCAATATATTATCACATACGGTGAGAAAAATCACAGATAGATGATACTCTCCTCACGGCACATGAAAAAACTTATAAATATTCAAATAACCAGATAGTCGATCATTCTATAACAACATTTATTGCTCTTAGTGACAATGCACCCCAGAAAATACTGAAGAATAGTTAACAAGAACTTAGGCTCAAAACATCAAATATCCTTACAGCAAATGAAATACAGCTGAAAACGAAATAGTTCCTCTTCAACATTAATCATTGAATTGCAATCGTACATTTCACTTCTTTACTCTTTCCAGCAGGCAAAATTGCAGTTCACTTTGCAAAACGAAGTAGTTCCTCTTACAAGCCAACCATTACCAAATTTTCTAAGGGAAAAAGCCTTTTTCCAGTATTCATTCCCAAACTACCACTCTATCTTCTCGGTTCCCCTCAGCGCGTGACCTTTCAGCGCCCTTGACGATTCAGCTTCTTCTCTGGTCATTTCCTTTCCCATAATCATTTCCATAGGCGTTTTATCTCCTGACAGTAACTGCTGAAAACGCCTCGTTGATGCCCCTGTCCCCCGCTTGGGTTGTCCTTTTCCTCGCCGTGGGTCGCTCCAGCGATCTATGGAATTCTTCCTGCATTCAACTTTAGTGCATTATCCACTCATATGAGACATTAGGTAGAATCGAAACTTTTAACTATGATGAAAAATCCACAAGAATTGGCCTGGTTCACCCGGGCGAGAACTCCCGAAACAGAATCGGCGGTCGGGCGAGACTTGAATCGGACGGGCTGAGAATACGGCATCGGGTGGGCAAGGGCTTCAGGGGCCGCAACGGCGGGGGAGCACCAGAAATGGGTGAGTGAAAACAGGAGCATCATAGGCAATCGGGCGGCGGAGAGAAGTGGATCGAAAACTAGATTACTCTTCCAGCCGCGACGGCGGAGGGGACACATGCTAAAGACATGCGACAGAGGATAAACAAGGCAAAGTTCGGGCGTCAGATGAAACTCACATCGGCCACTGACTTCATTCTCCCGGCCACAACGGCGGGTAGGTAGGAACTCAGGAACAAGCGATTTGGGCCGTCGAATCGGGCGTCGGATGAAACTTCAAACAGGGGGCAGTTTTCTCTGGGAGCCGCAACGGCGGGTAAATTAGGACTCAAAAACTTCCGAAAGAGGCCCGATCCAAAGAGAAAACTAACAGCGCTAAGGCCCAATTGCGGTGAAAACATTAATTTTCTTCGTTAAGGCAAAACATTCATGTTCTACGGGTACTAAAACAGACCACGCGACTCGAGCTGATTGAACGAAGCAAACACAAAGGCGGGCAATCAACCTCAGGCGCAAAGATATGCTCAAAGGCGCCAAGCTCTCAACAATCGATCCAAGTAAACAATGAAGAGGAGGGGTCCCCGAATTTAAGTGAAGACTAAAATCGGGGAAAAAGGTTGCGGCAGCAACAGGACCATTGGCCCAATCTGAATCAGTGAAACCAACCAACAAAGGTTTCCACCCTATAGTGTAATGAATCCCAAACTAAATTGTACCTTGAATATATCGAAGTATTCTTTTTGCTGCTTTCCAGTGACTTTCATGAGGAGTTTGCATATAATGGGAAACACGACCAATGGCAAAGGAAAGGTCAGGATGAGAATGAGTCAAGGATAAAAGACTACCAACAAGCTGGCGATATAAGGTGGCATCTTTTCACTTTTATGCACTTTTAATCATTGCATAAAAGTACAAGGGAGAAGGGGTTGGTTTACAATCTTACATGTGGAAGCGATGAAGAAGGTCACAAGCATACTTAGACTGGGAAAGAAAGATTCCTTCTTTGGTTTGCAAGACTTGGAGACCAAGAAAATAATGCAAATGCCCTAAGTATGACATTTCAAAATTTTGCTTAAGACTAGATTTCACATGGGTTATAAGTTTAGGGTCACTACCAGTAAGGATAAGATCATCAACACAAAGAGAAAGTATGATGAGATGGTTTCCTACTTTCTTGGTATAGACATTGGGGTTAGAATGGCATCTAGAAAAACTAGTGTCAAGGAGAAAGCTATCCATTTTGGCATACGAAGCTCTATGAGCTTGCTTAAGGCCATATAAGGATTTCTTAAGGAGACAAACAAGGCTAGAGTTATCCTGAACATATCCAGGAGGTTGTTCCATGTAAATTTCCTCCTGTAAATCACCATGTAAAAAGGTATAATTGACATCCATTTGATGGACTTCCCAGTTATGTAAGGCTGCAAGGGAAAGCACAAGGCGGATGGAATTCATTTTTGCGACAGGAGCAAAGGTTTCATTGTAGTCAATCCCTTCAACTTGGGAAAAACCTTTGGCAGCTAACCTTGCCTTAAGTCTTTCAACACTTCCATCTGATGCATACTTAGTTATGTAGACCCATTTACATTTGACAAGTTTTTTTCCTTTTGGAAGAGGAACAAGATCCCAAGTATCGTTCACAATTAAGGAATGATATTCTTCATCCATAGCTGCATCCCAATATGGATTTCCTGAAGCTTATGCAAAAGTTTCTCGATCATTATTCTTGGAAACTTGAGCCAAAAGAGAAGAGGCTCACTGAAACTGAGAATGTGTTCGACGTTGATCTCTAGGATCACTGACAATATCACCAGCTGCTTCACATGTTGAATGGACCCATCAAGGAAGTATTGGTGCTGGTGCAATTGGAGGAACATGAGCAGGCAGAGGTGGATTTTCATCCTCACTATCATAATAAAAAACTGGAGTTTGAAACCTGTCAAGGAAGTTGGAAGAAGAAGAAGGCACAATCGCCGAATCAGGCTCTCAGGAAAAAGATGGCACACCCGCCAAGTTAGGCTCGTAGGCCAAGAGATTTTCATCAAATTTAACATCTCTTCTAATGATTATATCATGAGAATGTGGATGAAGAAGTCTATAACCTTTTACATATTCTGAATATCCAACAAATATGCACTTTTCACTTTTAGTCTACAATGCTTTCTGTTTTTCATCCGGAATGTGAGCCCATGCTTCACAACCAATTACACGAAAGTGACTTCCATCTGGTTTAATTTTACTCCATGCTTCTTCCGGTGTTATACCTTGTAAAAATTTAGTGGGTGTGTGATTAACTATGTAATTTGCACAATTTATGGCCCCATCCCAATATTGAAGACTTAGTCCCTTAGATTGGATCATACAATTAACCATTTCTTTTAAAGTGCGGTTCTTTCATTCAGATACACCATTTGGTTGTGGTGTGTATGGAACAGTGTGTTGTTGTTGGATTCCTTGTTCAATGCAGAAATTAGTGAACTTGTTGTTAACATATTCTCCTCCATTGTCAGATCTTAACTTAATAATTTGATGACCATATTGTTTTTCAACAAGGGCCTTGTATGCCAAGAACATGTTAAATACTTCGCTTTTAATTTTTAGGAAGTAAACCCAAGTGCATCTGGAGTAGTCATCAATGAAAGTTAAGAAATATTTGGAACCAAAAAAGGATGCAGATGGAAGAGGGACACACAAGTCGCTATGCACAAGATCCAAGGGAACTGAGGCGTGCTAAGAGGCACGTTTATCAAAACTATCCTGATGATGTTTTCCGAGTACACAACTGGAACAAACACCATCCTTGCAAGATACCATCAGAAGACCAACCACCATATTGTCTTTACATAGTTGTTGCAATGAGCTATAATTTAAGTGACCAAATCGCTCAGGCCAAAGTTTTCTCAAGTTATCACTATGAGCAACAAAAACTAAAGGAAAAGGTGACGACCCAAAGTTGTTAAATTTGCACAACCTGGTAAGATCATCAACAGTTCTAGTAGCAAGGACATTTTGAGGATTTTTAAAATCCTTGATTACAACTTGGTGAGGTGTAAACGTCACAGTTTTACCTTCACCCGAATGAGTAATTTGATAGACTGATAAAAAATTGCAGGAAATTTGGAACACATTGTACATCACTGAAATGACCATTTTCTACTGGAACTGTTCCAGATCCTACAACATTTAGAGATCTATCATCACCAACAAATATTTTATTGGTGTTACATTCATGCATAGTAGAAAAAATGGCTTGATCCTTACCCATATGATAAGATGCTCCAAAATCAATGAGCCATTCAATTGAAGTAGAAGAATAAGATGCAGTATAAGAGTAACCAGAAGCACAAAGTGCATGTCCATGAGAGGTAGATTCTAAAGACAAATCTAGGCTGATGTGGTGCTTCTTCATTGCTGCTTCCAAGGCTGCCATCTTCTTGAAACACTTAGATTCATCATGATTATCTTTCCCACAAAAATTGCAATGACGCTCTGTCTTCTTTCCTTTTGGCTTGGATCCTTTGTCATTTTTTAAAGAAGGAGCTGACTGAGAGGGTTTGGGACCCTTATTGTTTGGCTTATTATTGCAAAAATTCTGTTTCTTGGGAGGCTTGGACTTTTCTTTTTGTTGGGACAATAAGTCTTTCCCAGATGTATTTGCATTGTTAATTATTCCAAGATGAATGAGCTTATCTTGCTCTCTAATTAAGGAATCAAAAAAGGATTCAAGACTAGGCTCTTGATAGCAAGTTGTAGTCAATGATTCTTTCATGGGTAGAATGTAGATACAAAAACAAAATATGCAGGTCCAAGTTTGGAAAGAATATGATAAATACATTGTTTGTCTTCTTTCTTAATCTTGCATTCTGCACATAAGAGTCTAAGAGTTTTATACTTAGATAAATAGTCTTGAATGCATGAAAAATAATTTGGATTCAAGGAAATCAACTCATTCTCAAGTTGATGACCTTGAATTTCATTGTGTTTACCAAACACAGATTCCAACTTTTCCCAAGCTTGATCAAGTTCATCAATTCTAGATATGTGGAATCACAAATCAGTAGAGATTGACATCCCAATAAATCCACGAGCTTCATCAGATCTATTTGCCCATTTAATTTTCTTATCATCATCAGTGGGTTTTGTTTCTTTCCCTGAGGTTATCCTAAAAAGTTCCCTACTTTGCAGAACATCCTCCATACGATATTTCCATGAGAAATAGTTAGAACTTGTAAGTATAATATCACAAGGGGCGGCCATACTGTAAATTAATGGCTGAAAAAACATAAACTAACTGTCTAGATGAAAAGAGCTCAAACGGTTTAAAAAAAAATGGCATTGAAAACTGATTCTGGATGATGGAGTTATGCTTGATTAAAGAAAATGTTGAAGATGTCCCCAATAGTGATGTGACAGATATTAACTTGACCAACTAAAAAAAAGAACCCCCCTCTTCTCAAGATCAACCTTTGACAATCACTTTACAATAAAGTTGCTTTTAAGTGAATCACTTTTGTAGAATAAGTGATGTTCACTTTTACAATAATGTTACTTTTAAATTGAGCGGTAATAAATTAAAAGACTGAAGTGACTCACTTTTTATTTTATTTTATTTACGTGAGATGCACTTTTATAATAATGTAACTTGAAAATAGAATTTGCATGCACTAAAAAGTAGCTTAATAAGACTTGAACTCAAGACTTATTAAGGAATAAAACAACTTTGGACCAAGTGAGCTAAGTTTAAAATGTACGTAAAAGAATGGAAAGAGGAAGAGTTTTTTTTTGTACTCTTCTCTCTCGTTCTCTGTGCTTGCCTTTTTTTTTTTCAAATCACAAAAAAATGAAAAACAAAAACAATTTTTTTTTTCCACACAATGGGGCTAGATCTTCGTTAGCTTACCTGGAAAGTCTACATTTTCAAGTTTTCTCGCTGTTTCTAATTTGCCGTGATTGCACAAGGTGTGCGCCAAATAGCATACGTAGCCGAGAAGACAAGAAAAAAAACTTTCCCTTACTGTTTCTGATTCACCGCGATCGCATAAGGTGCACAGAAAAGAGAATACGCAGCTAGGGAAGGCAATAGTTCGAGACTAAAACAGTAAAGATCTAATAATAAAACTGGTAAAATATGAGAGATTTAAAAAAAAAGTAAAACAAATCCGTCACTGTAATATTATACCTTCAGATTTGCCGAAATGGGTGTTTCTGGAACAAATGGAAACAGTTTTCAATGAAATGAAAACTATTTCCCAATGGAAATGGCACTCTAGACGCAATGGAATAGCTCCCAAAGGCCATAAATGTACAAAAAATCTAGAACTAGAAACCCTTTCAAAGTTTCGGCAACATCGGTTCCAGATCTTGATCAAAACTGAAAGCGGCTCTTCATAAACGCTCTGATACCATGTTTGGGTACATAGGGTACTCCCAAAATAATGAACACCTTGAGCAACCACTTCACACAAATAGATCACAGATCAACACACCAATGTTTGTCACCTGGTTAAAACCCTCGAGAGGGAAACAGTCCACGACCCCAGCCAAATAGCTACTTGGAGCATTTTATTATGCAAAAGAAAGAAACTTACATGAGCTTATCATAATCGATCGACTAGGCAAGGGCGCTCCATGCTATTTAAATAGAGATCATAGACCAGTCGGGTGTTAAGTCATGGATCAATGGTAGGTATGATCTAAGAGAAGTTGAACCGTCGGATCACTCTATGTCTAGAACATATCGTGACCGTCGGATTAGAATATTTACAAATGCATACTAATGCATACTAAAGAAACACACTTTTACCTAACGGATATATTACACAAGTTGATCTTAACTAACTCCTAAGTGTCTAAATATCCTAACATTTCCTTTATGGAATATCATGAGGGTTTGGTCATTGGATCAGACAATATGCAGTTATTTTAAGGAGCTTGACTCTCCTTGACCTACACCTCTTTTTGAGTATGGCACTTTCAGACCCTATGGGTTTTTTGTTTCTTTTAGACTGCTGGTTTCACTCTGCGGAATATTTAGATTACTCTCTTGAGATCTTTCTTGCACTACAACAAATCCTGGAATTAACGTCCCATTTAGTGTCCCTTTTTAGTGTATTTTTTTTACATTGAGTGGTCAAACTAGATGCTAAATGGGACGCGTCATGGACAAAACTTAAAGCGTCTCAAAAAACGTATTTTTTTGCTTCCTAAATAGCATCCTTTATGGCATCCAAAATAGCATCTCTTTTTTTGCTTCCAGAATAGCGTCCAAATTTGCTTCCTAAACATCATCGAGGTTTGCTTCCAGAATAGCATCCAACTTTTCTTCCTAAACAACGTCAAGGTTTGCTTCCTAAACAACGTCATATTTTTCTTCCTAGCGAGTGTCTGTTTTTGCTTCTTAAATGACACCCTCGTTAGCGCCATATTTGCATCCTAAATAGCACCATGTTAGCATCCAATATTGCATCCATTTTTGCTACCACTTTAGCATCCCATTTTGCACCATGTTTTACTTCCAAATATGTGTCAATTTTCGCTTCCCAATTTGCACCAATTTTTGCTTCCTTTTTTGCATCATGTTTTGCTAACAAAATAACGCCAAATATTTCTTCTATTGTTGCATCATATTTTGATTCCTATGTAGCGCCATGTTTTGCATCCAAAGTAATGTCTTGTTTTGCTACCATATCAACATCATGTTTGGCTTTATCATTAGCGCCACGTGTTGCATCCTTTTTAATGCCTAGTTTCACATCTCTCATGTTTTGGTCACTAATTTAGTTGTTTTTAGTAATTTTATATACGAGTTTTGGTCATTTTGTTTGGTCACCTATATCTTATTTGTTTCTTACTAATTTAATTGTTTTTAACTGATATTATTATATCATCAGGGCATGGAGGAATCGAGCCACCAACCTCCTGCTTGTAAGGTAGGCACTCTTCCATTGAGCTAGAACCCTTTAAGAATTTGGGAACCTAACTTACAGAGTCCTCTATAATGGTAAAGAGGATCAATACAAAAAATTTAGTATCTAATGGTTGACAAAGGATGAAATATTGTATTATCTTCAACATGGGATTGATTACGTTCCTTGGTTCTCTGTATATCATTTTCCTATGATTGTAAAGTTTCTATCATTACAGTACCAACATCTGTAGCTTGTGAGGTAGTAGCATCACCTTTTTCCTGTGATATGGTGGTATCATGGGCCTAATCTGATTGAGTTTCATCAACTAGTTGAGCCCTCTATAACTTAGAAACAAAATTATCCTCAATTCCTAATTCTATTTTAGTGCCACTCATTCCTCTAAGTTGTTGACTATCATCAACCAAGCTACTCAAATGATTTATTGGTTTCCCACTTCGAAGTGTTCAGTAAATATAATCCAAATGGGACAGATCTGAAGTACTTTCAATAGTACTCTCAGCTACAACCCTATCATTCTCTGCAATCATAGACACATTACATTATATATGTCCTTAAACTATGAATTCTAAAGTTTGAATCCAAGAAGAACAATTTGTAATCTAGTAGATGTTCAACAACCAGAAATTTTAAAAATTACATATTGCTCAATGAAAAATTGATCTAAATGGGGTAGATGGTATAATGACAATTGGATGTTGAAATGTCGTTCCACAATCATCAGTCCTTCCTATAAGATTATAGATAGAGGTAGTACTTCCCTATCATCAATTTTCCCCAAAAACTTTTTCAATAGGCATCACATGAAATGGATCAAACAGAAAATAACCTTCAGCTCAACCAAGCTAAGTTTGAGATAAGAAGAGCTAAGTTTGAGATAAAAGTATGAGGACTTAAACTTCCACTTATATTTTGATTTAAAGCGGCTACATCATATTGTCAAATTTCTGACTTCATAGCTTCCTGAAGCATATGAGGATCCTCAAGAATATGACAAACAATAGTTGATGCAACACTATTAAACCCTGAAAATAAGCAACTAGTAGGAAAGATGAGCAAAGAAACCAATCCACCTTTTTCAAGGAAACACAATGCTATGGCATGCACCCTCTCTAGCCTTGCACATAGTTGGAGAAGAGCTTGTACAACAGTTGAGGTAAGATTCATCTGAATGAATTTGCAGACTATGTTAATAGTTTTTTTCTACTCTTTAGTAGTTATGTACCCTTCAGGGACAACCAACATCATGTGCATTGTACGGTTTATATGATTAGACTCCAAATTCTCAGTGTTCTTAACATCACCATTTTTTTTCTTGGACTGTTTAAATATCATAATATTAGAATTGAATTTTTGCTTCAACTATAGAAAATTATCAACAACTAGTAGCATGGGGATCACATACTTAAAATATGCAAAGATGTCACTTTTTTATGGATCTAGGTAAAAACTAGACAAGATATCTAGAAAAATACTAACAAGACCATTGTCAGCAGTGATTTCACAAGTTGTATTGTATTCATGTAAAATTAGATCCAAAACATGAGATGACGGGGAAAACATGCTATTATCCTTTCCAAGATCCCAATTACAATATTTCAGTTGTTCTACAAGAAACCATATAGCTTTGGCTCTTGCTTGACCATCGTTTTGAGTGCATGATGTTAGCGGCAAGTCCTTCAAAGGAAAAGCTAAAGATTCCTCAGTTCCTATATTTGTGGAGGTCAGTGCTCCTTAAGTAAGATGATTAAAGCAGCAAGAGCAATGTTGGTTTCAAACATTTACTAGTTGGAATGAGCGTTTACCATTTTCACATGGACAAATTGTGATAGTTGATGTAGGTGTCACGATATAGACCAACTTGTCTGCACCTTCCTTCTAAAAAGGGTTGTGAGATCAATTTTGGGTATTGAACTTAAGGATGATCTAATAGGTAAGTTTAAAGTGTTTGAATGATTGAATAAGTGTGAAGATTGGATACAGATTACTTGTTCAAGGACATGGTGTTATTGCTAGGAACTGCCTATAAACCAACTTCTTATTCTCTCTACAACATGTACAATGACATTGTATCGCCACAAAATAGCACTGGTAGATAGATAAACCAAGGATAAAAACACAGAGACTAAAATGTCAAGATCTACCAGTTGCACAAATTAGTAGCCAAGGAGGAGTTCTTTCCATGCAAAGACATAATAAAATCTATGATTGAGAATGCTAATGTAGACAGCCGAACCTTTAAGTCGCAGAGCAGGAAAAAAATTACGCAATTCATTGCCACCACTCTTTAGACAATTTATAAGTTACCACCTCGCACAATGTTAGTGATCCCCAAATGGTTACAATAATATAAAAGGTGCATAATTTACATGACATCATTAAGGGTTGAACCATTCCAGAATACCTCGAGTAAGGTGTACTTGGTCCAAAATATGCAAGTAGAATTCAGAGACCAGGCGGTTCTAATAAACCACTTGTATGGGAGACCGAGCACCAAGCACATATGATTAAGTTCGATTCTGATCATTAATGAAGTGCAGAAGAATGGGACAATGTTCAATTGCTGGGCAGACCCCATATCAAATAACCTTGCACAATGTATCTACGAGGCAAAACAACCCACGCACTGTGGTTCCCCCTTCTATATGGAAACATATCTAATGGACTACATATGTGCATAATCATATCTATCCTATTTTGAACATAAATGGAAGCCATCCTTCACAGTCTGCATTCTTACTTTCAAGATCTCTGGGTCACCCAAGATGCATGAGTATTCTAAGATATGCAACTTTGTCTTAGCTCCATTATACGAAAGAAGGCTAAATGGTGGGAAGTACCCATGCTTTAGCCAAATCCCCTTGTATGAGTTTAATGGATATTTGATCAAACTTGGTTTCAATTTCCCTTGCTTGGTTTCATTGGTAAATGGGTTGTCTTAATCTGCATGGAACCTGTCATCCATAATCTGATGAGTTTGGATATTTTGTAAACTTATGTAATAGCCATTTATTTTTTTAGGGTTATCAAAAGTAAAGTGATCAACACCATTAGATTTTATTAGTTGCTTAAATTATTATCCAAACTCAATTTGAAGCCAATTTTGAATTTTCTTAGGAAAACTATCCAAACTTCTTCCCTACTCTTACTACATTTGCTTCAAGTTTCTCCACTGAAGTATTTCCATGTCTACTTTATGTTTGAAGAGAGAGTCACCGCTATCTCTTATTTCCTTTTTTGTATAAGCGGGGGTGGAGATACTAAGTCACTAGCTTTTAAATATTTGAAAAAACTTAAGAGAGTTACTTGTGATGTACATTTATGGTCATGGATCACAAGCCACTTTGGGATGACATTTATTTTTCAAGCCACTATGAATACTTAGAACATAAATGACTCCAAACTTCCACAATGTTTACAAGACTCCACAATGTTTACAAGACTGTACAAACTTATCCAAGTATATCATAAAAGATGAAAAAGAGAAATGAACTTAGGATTGGATTATGAACTGCTAGATATCTCCATACATATGCAATCACTTTTTAGTACCAATATGAGTGGATATCAAATACATTAATGGAAATATGAAAAATAATCTACATGGAAAAAATAAACCAATCTTAGGATATCAGCCTCCTAACTTTTCTATCACTTTAAAGAATCCCTTGTTGTCAACAATTTTTTTTGTCAAACCCTATAACAAACAATTACAAGGATGATAAAAATATAGATTAGAATAATAATCTTCAAAACTTTGAGCATACCCCTTGCTATCTCATTTAGGCCATTTTCTCAACTCCTTGAACCTGTATTTAAAGATAGTTGGGCAATTCAGAGTCAAATATAAAACTTAAAAGAACCCTAACCTAACCTAGATTCTCAATTATCTTGGATTGACTTATCCACAAATTTAGGAAAAGTCAATAAATTAAATGAAATAAAATCACATTCATCTCATTATACTTCATTGTTTGTATTTATAGGACGATAATGTGCTATTGGGTGAATCTTGTTTCTGTCATTGGGACTCCATCCTTTGTAAGTCCAATAAACCCATTGTTTGTGTTTGTAGGACGCTAGTGTGCTATTGGGTGAATCTTGTGAATTTTGTCAGATGAGAAAACACCATCTCTCGTTCATTGTTCTTATAATGATACCACGAATATCTTGCTACCTACCTAACCATTTGCCTCGGAGGAGAGAACTCGTTAAGCAATTTCCACATTCTGAGCATGGTGCTGATGGTGCATTTGCTTCAAAGGAGCATCTGGTTTCATATTATTTATCTCCAACAGAAAAAACCAAAGAAGAGATCACTGCAAGTTGAGGTGCAGAAACAAGTACAGAGTCATTTCATAGTCAAAATGATGCTCATGAGGAATATGTAATTCAATTAATAGGAAAACAACAACCATTTGCTTATCATCCTTCTCAATCACTGTTGCTAGGGTTTTGGCCCTAGCTTGTACGAATGAGTACCTACTAAGGACAATGGATTCCTTAGTAGCAGTTCAATGT